>CM076409.1:11505410-11746097 GCA_038363315.1 Mugilogobius chulae
AGAAAAACAGCATCTCAAATAATTACTGTAACTAATGATGTGTAACCACATAAATGTCAATGTAAAGGGACAGTTTTACTTTTTCCCACTCTCTTTCAAGCCTACTTCTGTCTGTTGTTAGAAATGTACAAACTTGTATATGACAGGCAAGCTCGAAATAAAAAGAACTGATTGAATTTGTAAGAAATTGTACTTGAATACTGACCTGTGTTTGCCTCGGCAGCTTGTTGAATGGACAACAGAACTCAAATGAAAGCTCCTGACAACAAAAGTGAGAGAAGGTTAGTCAACTTTTAGGAAAACTGTGGGCCAAAAATCACCTAATTTAAACGATTGAAAATGGTTAGACAAACAACACAATGTAAACAGTATTCAGAGGCTTCTGAACATCTGCTCCAAAATAGTAGGACATCCTCTGGGCAGTACATTCACTCATTTGCAAAAGAAGCAAACATTGAGGCTGGCCAACAAGATCTCCACAGACACAGGTCATGTTTTGAATCAGGAGTTTGAACTCTTGCCTTCCGGGCGACGTTTTAGAGTGCCCTGCTGCAGGAGGACAAATATAAACAAATCTCCATCACGCTTTAAACCAAAGGAAAAACTCATGAACTCAGCTATTTATGTATTTTATGTTGTTTGTTTGATGGATGAAGTGTTGGACTAATTGCAGGTGTGTAAGGCAAATTTCCGGTTATTGCGGACAATATAAAGTTTTTTTTATCTTATCTATCGAAGATTACTAAAATAACTTGCAACAGCTTGATTTCTTCTGATCATTGTGTATTCTCGGGGTCGGACTGATGACGTGACGTTTTGTTTTGTTTTGTTTGCAGACGACTCGAAGGAGAAACATCAAATAGCTGTACGTTCTCGGAGGTCGGACTGATGACGTTTCGTGACTTTTTGTTTTTTTTGCCCACGACCCGAAGGGGAAAACATCAACTTGCTGTACGTAAAAATGCTTGCTAGATGCTCAAATACTAATGTTTGGAAACTGTAAACAACCACTGTGCGGTGGTGAGTGAAAGTTTAAATTTAAAGTTACTTTACGTTGTTGTTTTACGTTTTGTTTTCCCTTCGTTTGGCGTTGCCACAACACGATGACGCTAGTCCGACCCCGAGAATCTGGTAACTCACTTCAGATTTAGTAGTTTATGAGTCATTTAAATAATCCTAAATGTTTAAATCTGATAAAAAAAACACATTTGATTTGATATATAATACACATTCACGCATTTCAACCGTGTTAACAATTTTACTCTGGCAATTTTAGATAGATATAACAGCCTAAATGAATGTTGCACACCACATGAGCACATACAAACAGAAAAGTATCCTGAATTACATAATATAATATCTTTCCTCTTTATTAATTCAGAAACGTTTCCCTTCAGACGTGACCTCGTCCTGTCAGAGATGCTCGCTGCAGTTTTCATCCAAAATCACGAAATATTTTCATTCAACAACTCACATTTTTAACACAGCATCGTAAAAACAACAGGTTTATGCACGCTCACCTGCGAAACCATAATTTATCGATGTTATTTAGCAGAAATTGTCCGTTTTTCGTAGTAATGCCCTACGTGCCTCCCAGGCGCCGCCATGTTGTTGCGAAGTGATGCATTGTGGGGGAAGATACCATTTCGACAAAACGTCCAAATTAATCTGATTATATTATGTTTACGATGTTCAAATAAATTAAAGGCAATTCACTTAAAAATAACATAATATTTCATTACTTTATTATTTAGTTAGAAATTTGGAATGTTTGAATACATTTCCCCCCCTCCGTGTTCCGGCGTAGTGGTACAATCCCACGTGCGGCGGAGGAGAAGAAGAAGCGTGGGTCTCTGCTAAAGTTATGATTTCTTGTAAATAATTCAAGCTAAAGTGGATAATTCACCGTAATGTTTTTCGGAAAAGATATACCATGGCGTCGCCTGGAGGGGATGTCGTTTGGGTTGTATTCTGCCGAGGAAATTAAGTAAGAATTTGTAAAATAAGCGTCAAAACAACACGAGTTCAGCGTTAGCTTCATGTAACTAGACATGTCTAGACTAGTTTATAAACCTATAACATGCTAAATTGATTCAATTATGTTTTAGTAATGTTTTAAACTCGCAGTGTGTAATATTGAGGAAGCAAACTTGTAATGTAGGTGTATTAAATTGACATAGTGTGGCGTTACTTCACAATGATTAAGATTGTATTTCTTGTTCAGAAATGCAATTGCCTAGTTTCAGATCACAACTCAACAATATATTTGTCAATATGGAGGGCAACTAAAAACAGTGTTGTTATTTGAATGTTTTGTTGCAAAATAGTGAGATCTTGGGTCAAGTCAAACTTCAAAATGATTAGATTGTGCTATTACTTTAATTATTATGTACAAATCAATAGTAAAATCTGGTTCCTCGTAGGGACAGGTGTTTATAAACTATCTCTTGCTATCTTAATGTGCTACTTACATCATATTGTAGCTAGAGCTAAACACAAAAGTTCACTACTCAAATACTGTTACTAGGGTAAAACAACAAAAGTCCTACTGAAAACTGCTTTACTTGAGTAAAAGAATAAAAGTAAAACGTGTAAATTTATTTATTTTTAAGTACAAAAAGTAAAAAGTGCAATCACACTGCTAAAAGTTATTATCTAGTCTCAGTTAAAGGGGACCTATTATGTCAAATTCACTTTTCTAAGTTCTCCCCGTGTCACTGTGGGTTTTCTCCGGTTTCCTCCCACCTCCAAAAACATGTATGTTTAGGTTAATTGGGCATCACTGTAAATTTCCCTTAGTGAGTGAATGAGAGAGTGAATGTTTGTCTGTCTAACCCTGCGACGAGTTGGCCACTGTCCAGGGTGTTTCCCGCCTAAGGCCCAAAGTCACTGGGATAGGCTCCAGTCACCCGTGACCCCTAACGGGATTAAGCGGTAGAAAATTAATGAATGAAAAAGTTGTTAACCTTGTTATAATGTCCTTCCTTCATCATTAGTTTACTCAAAGTTACATTTGAATTGATTCATTCATGTTTTGAGTAATCTTGTGTTTTCTTCAGCTGCAGCTCAAGTGCTCAGAAATCCCCATTCTCACCTCCACCTATCCCCTCCCACTTGTCTGTATTTACTTGTTAAAATTCAAAAGATTAATACTCAAAGTGAAGCATAAATGGTTCTGAACTGTCCCATATCACTTCCAACAATAATAATCTGTTTTAAAAATCTGTTGCTTTTTACAGTTACATTTTAAAACAAAGAGGCGGGGCTTATCAGATCTGCAGTTTTGAACAGGAAGTCAGTAGAGCTGTTCCTATTTTAAAGTTGTTTTAGATCAACTTTATGTTTTACAATGAACAAAAGTAAATGACTGATCTGTGCATGTTCTGGTTTATTACTAAATATTAAAAAAAAAAAAACACAGTAGGGCCCCTTTAAAACTTACTAATATCACAAATGTGGCAGCTTATTTTGCTTGTTGCAAGACATTTTGATTCTATATATATTGACTAAGTTTGTCAAACAATCTTACTTCACCAGCAAATAATTGACCCGAAAAAAGAACAAATTTATTGAAACAAGCCAGAAAACAAATCATATAATCATAGGTCCATCAAGTAAATCGATTTTAACAAAAAAAAAAAAACTTTGCAAAAATAAAGATTAAAATCCTGGTTTTAAGACATTCTATTGTATTTGGTTTGTGATGTGAGATGGCTTTTCAGTAAATTAATTATAATTCATCAGATTTTTATCATGTAATAAATATGTAATCTTTGTAGAAAAGATTTGACAATTTTCACTTGTTAATTTGTTAAAAAAAAATAATAATAATACACGACTGTAGCAGCAGGTCTGACCTGGTTTTAAAAGATCTTTCTGGACTTAAAAAAGTACCTCACCTGTTTTTGAAATGTAGGGAATAGAAAGTACAGTTATGTCTTGAAAAATGTAAGAAGTAAAGTAGATAAAAAGTCACCAGATTTTTGTAATACTCAAGTAAAGTACAGATATTCTAGAAAACTACATAAGTACATTAATTGAGTAAAATATCTTAGTTACTTGCCAACTCTGCACACACCCAGACTGAGAAGATACTACATTAGTTAGCCCAAAGTCTAATATAATGTCAACCACTTTTTACAAATATTCTTCAAATAAAGGCCTCTGCAATATATGCTTAACTCTTATTATTTCCGTTGCAAAAATTGTGTATAATATCTCAATCCACTCCATAGAGTATGAATATTTCTTATGATACCTTCCGTGACAGATTTTTTTCATATAATTGTGCTTTAAAACTAAAAATAACAACAACTACATACTAGGCTCCTGGGCGATCTGGCAAAAAACTAAAATCACAGCCAATTACGATTTCGATTTGATCACAATTCTTGTACACTGCTTTTAGTAAATACAAGTATCTGCTTTTTTCCAGAAAGTTCCTTTCCTGTCACTGGCAGTGTTGCCAGATTTTCAGAAAGAAACAAGCGACTATGCCTTTGAAAAAATTCCCAAAAACAAGTGATCTTTTCTCCTCAACAAACTTTATTTAAACAAATAATTATTAGATCATTGTGTCACTGCAAAACAAGTTTTTAATCATTTCTAATATTAAAATGACTTTTAGAAATAAAAAATATTCTAAAAATCCATGTTTCAGAAATAAATAGATAGTTTTCGTAAATCTTACATGTAATACTTGCAAGATTTTACCTCTTTCATGACTTCAAAGTTCAAACTATAAAAGCACAACTTTTCAAATATTCATTATTGATCCAACAGATGCATTAAATAAAAAAAAAAAGGGAAATCACATATGACAGTTTTATTAAAAAAAAAAATGATTGTCTGATTGTTGTTTTTATCACAACATGCCCAACCCTAATACAGTACATATTATAAAAGTTTGTTGACTTTCTAGTTCTTTGTTTTTTGAAGGAAACTCAGTGTGAAGTTGATCACAAACCACAGATTCCTCGACAATGTGGGAAACGTGGCTCCGAACAGTCTCTACGACCTGGCCCTGGGTCCCATCGACAACAAAGAGGTGCAGCAGCAGGACTAAAACAATCAAACAATCAGTCATGTACAGTACTTCTTGTGATGAGAATACATTTCACACTCATGAGCTAACCGTACAATAGTTTGCACACTAAATATTGATAACGTAATGTAGAGTTTAATATTAATGTCTGTGGATCAACTGCTTTCATAATGATTCACTGTTTGACTTTGTTTTGTGTTTTTGTTTCAGTTTGCTCGACGTGTTGCCAGGACTTCACAGTTGTCCCGGTCACTTCGGTCACGTGGAGCTGCCTCTGCCGGTCTACAACCCTCTGTTCTTCGATGTAAGATCATTTAATAAGAATAATTATTGACTGATATTATTCAGACAATGTTTGGAATACAAACCTGTAACACAATGGAAAATGTTCTAATAAGGCCTAGTTTACAAGACAACGTTCCCAAGCAAACCGTCACAGTCGTAACGTTTTGTCTCACAGTTATATGGTGTCGTGGAGCTAATCTTCCTTACATGGAAACGTAGATAGACCCAAATGCTGTAGTTCTTATGCCGCGTCAGGAGGTGGCGGTATGTCCTAGGACCCAGATGACCTACGTGACCCCACGCAGCTACATAACACGAGCATTGACAGGTTTACAATTCTTCAGATCATAAAATGTCAAACGAAGCAACAAGACCAGCGCGCGAGCAAAAAGGAATTGCTTGCTTGAAACAAACACGGAGGTCGAGGACCAGTGCGCGAGGAAACACAGATCGCCGAGAGCTGGACACAAACAAGGGAAGACGGCTCGCAAACTTTATTATTTATTTTTTCTGAACACACGGATTTGAATGGACTCATTGAATCAACACCCGGAGAGGCGTTGGATTAGTTTTGTGTCTCCTCTGCAATAGCAGGTAAGAAAGCTGGACGCATTGGCTTTACTTTATGAGAATAAGGTGCTTTGGTTTAAGAGACATTTGGTGACTGGGCAGTCTTCTTCTACTGTGTTAAAGTAGCGGCTACTGCACGTCATGACGTGACCATCTTCATTGAAACGTGTTTTCCTGTTTACACCGCGGTGTATCCACTGAAAGTCTCGGTGAAACTACCTCTTGAATCGTATCCAGTGGAACGCCGATTCAATGAACACGGAGCTCGTTTCGTGTAAAAGAGAAGCCAATTGACATGGAAACGTCACGGATTCGTGAAAACCCGTTGTCGTATAAACTGCCCCTAAGTTAGCTGTGTTTTAAAGGGGAAAATAATAGTTAAGTCTCATTAGAACTAGTTGATATTGGGTATCATGCAGTAAATGAGTTTATTTGCATACATTAGTTTGAATATCCTTACTTTCTTTGCTGCATTTTACTGAACTTTCCTGTGTCTTGTCTTGTCAGAAACTGTATTTCCTGATCCGAGGTTCGTGTCTGAAGTGTCACCTTTTGACTTGTCCTCGAGCGGCGATTCATCTTCTCATCAAACAGCTCCTCCTGCTGGACCACGGAGCGCTGCAGGAGGCTCACGAGATCGAACGAGTCGTCACACAGGTACATGCAGGTTAAATTATATTAAAACACAGTGTACACCTCCTGGCTTTCCTCCACCGCCAAAACCATGTCCTGTTGTGCCTTCCTTATCCTCTCCCCATAAATACAGATGGAAATTAGCTGTATTTAACTCTTTCCTGCCAATGACAAAAATATCCGTCATTGCGCGGCCTACTGTAGCCATGACGTCTATATGTCAGAGCTGGACCTTCCTATACGCCACGTCAAACCAATACGCTAGATATCAGAGTCAAGTTGGCGATTTATATATCCTTTTTAAATTATTCAATAGGTGTATAAAAAAATAAAATTTATTATATCATGATTTTATTATTAATTATTTTCACATATTTTAGACAATTGACAGATTGTATGTTTTTGCTGCATTTGCATATTACATTTAGTCATTCAGCGGTATAACACTATCAATATATCTGAATCATGTCAGGCCACAAATTTCTTGGGCCGATTGGCCCCGGCCTGATTGACACCCCTGCTATACAATACGCAATTGCTAGGGCCCCACTTTTTGAATTGAGACACGGCCGCTTTCCCTGTGCTGAGCTAAGACTGACAAAGGAGAAACAGTTGTCTGATCATTGTCAGCACAGAGCGCAAAATCAAGACTCTATGAACAATTTGGACAACAAATACATGTTCTGTACTCATAAGCTCTCAGCCAATCTTTATTTCGCGCCTATAGGACGAGTATTGGCTGAACTAGAACACATAAAGCTGATGAACATGAGGCTGTTTGTCCCAAAAAAGTTTCAGATGTTATATTTCTGTCCAAAACGTCCAGCGCGATGTGCACCTTATCAGCTGTTACAGTGTCAGTGCATGAAGTGGGAACAGAGGCGGAGCTCACAGGAGAGGGACAGGGCTGGGGCCCCACACTGACACCAAGCAAAACTTGAAGAGGTGCAATAATATAATAATTAATAAAATTTTACATTTGTTGGTCTAAAATGGCCCACTCCAAATTTAGGAAAATGCATCTAATTATTCAAAGGTTTCCGGAGAAGGATCTTACATTATCTCTTTATTGTGAGAAATATGATTTAGCTTACACTTCTTTTGTCTGTCGTGTTGTGTATATTTTTAAATTATAATAAAAAAGTCAATTTAAACGGCGCTTTGGTTTGACTGATTAAGGTTCGTAGAAAAGACTGGAAGGCCCCAAAGATGATTTTTGCTTAGGGCCCTCAGAAGGTTAGATCCAGCTCTGATTTACGTCATAGACTTTTTATTATTTACTGCAATGTCAGGCTTTCTGATGCACATGCTGACTTCGCCTGCCGTCAACTACATAATGTAGTTTCATAGATTGTAGTTTGAACACAAGGACTCAGAGGAAGTCACCAGGAAATACGTGTGATTTTGTGGATTTTTTGGCAGCGCAGTCGGCTGTGTTTTACGTGATCAGTTGATTCTTCTGGAGGCCGACTTTCTTTTCAAACAGATTACAGACAAAACATGTTAGACTAAAACACAGTTGAGTAAGTTTAGAGCAGATATTTGATCTTTAAACTGAAGAAAAGACGATCCTACTGGACTAGGACTCTGAGGAGAACGACACCGGCAGCGAGTCTAGAAACTTCCTCTTCTGTGAGCGAGTGAAAAGTGTCAGAGGAAGTCAAACTACTGGATTTATTCAATATAATCTCTGCTCCATGAAAGAGGCTGAGTCTAGAGAATCTGCATCAGAAAGTAGAAAACGTTCGTAACACAGGTTTTGTTGGTTTAAAGATGAAAAAGACACTCGTCCTCATTGTTTTAATCATGTAAACCTCCTGTTTTTATGCTAAAGACATTATTTCATTCCGGTGGCTCAGATTCTTTCACCAAAAAGCTGAACAAAGTAAAGAAAAAATCACTGACATCAAGTTTGATTTAGAAAAAGGACGTTTTCTCAAACGTTTTTCATCAAACGCTGAAATCCAATGAAAACAAGGACTTTCAAATGCCTATAAAAAGAGAACGGATTAGAATAACAATTACTTTTTAGGTCTCCAGTTGCAAAGTTTTTTGTGGAGCTGTGAATATTGTTTAAAAAAAAAAGGTCTGGCAGAGAAGGAGGGTCAAACCGAGAACAGGGCGGGCACTGAAAGAGTTAATTGTACATTGTCTCAATAAAACCAACCTTCACCTAAACATAAACTTACAAATGTGTTTTTGTTGTGTTTCAGGTCACGGAGGCGAATCCCAAAGCCACTGGAGACGATTTCGACAAAGCTTTGACAGAATTCACAGATCGAGTCATCGCCGAGCAACCGGCCAACTGCAAACCGGTCTGTAACTTTATTTATACACACAACATTTACAAGAATATCTAACACAGAAGGTCCCACAATACAGTATAAAAACAGCTATTGTTTTAGCCTGGTTTACTCTGCTTCACTCTTGTATCATCTGCTGGAGCTTAAGCAAATGTAAAATCATTGTCAAGCTGGATTTTGTGAAGCTGCAATAGCAAAAAAATATAATCTGTGAATTGTAATAACTTTATGGCTAGTGTTGGCAACGTGTTTAATGTTTAAAGTAAAATGTTTGATGCCGTATTAGGGAACCTTCTATTCAAAGCAATGACATCACCTTGGAGACAGACAGGGCGGATTCTCTAACATTAAAGCTGCACAGAGAACCTTTAACGCTGAAATACTTAATCTTGTTTCAGATCAAACACGTGGTGCAAATGAAAAACACTTTGGTAAATAACTTCTGGAAAAACCACATGAAGACGAGGAATTGTCCACACTGCAGGTAACTTCACCTTTGTAATCTGTTGTTATAATCTGTTACTGTTGCAATTAGGATTTATTTTAGTCCTATTTTTTGTTTTTGCATTAAATGAGAATATTGAAATTTGAAATAATTATGATCACAATAGTTGTTTTAGCCAGAAATGTACAGTATGTTTGAACTGTTGAAGAATCATAAAGAAGACATATTGTGCTTTTTTCCCATGTATTTATTTAACAGGACATACTCAAAGTAGTTCAGTTGTTTGCAATTTGTTCAATGTAAAGCCTCAAAATGATCTAAGTAACAATACAAGATTAATTAATGATGCATGAACCAATCCAAATACAACTTTGAGTAAACTTATTTATTTATTTTTTTACCTTTATTTTGCCAGGAAAAACATTAAGAGCAAATTCTTATTCACAATGTTGGCCTGGTGCAAAAGCAGCCAAGGAAGTGGAGAGGGAGTCAGACAAAAAAAACAAAAACAATCATTTGTAAAACAAACAGAAATATAAATAAATACATTAAAGGAACCGTATGTAAGATTTTGATGTCAGATTTCAAAAACATGAATTATATGTGTCTAAAGATACAAGATCAAGTCCAAATGTACTATTATTTTTTCTGAAAGACAATGTAATTCTGAGTTATTCTTAATTAAAAAAGCAATGGATATGATATTATCCAATCACAAAGCAGAATGAGCCTCACATGACTCTCTCAGTTGGGTTGCCAGTTTGGTTTCTTAGAGCCTGAAGTTAATTTTGAACCATGAGTCAGGAACATGTTTGAGTTTGAGCTGATGTTGCACCAGGACACACACACAACTGTCTGTGATAGGCTTGTTTCTACACAGTTCTCATTAGCTCCTCCCACATTGTATGAAAGCAATATTTGGGAACAAACCATGACAAAGAGTCAGGTGTCTGGGAAAGTGACTTTCTGGCTATTACCCATGATTCATAGCAAATCGTGTTCCTGATTGGTCAGCAGCTTCCTATCTTCAGTGTATAGGTCATTTGAAACTCTGACAACCTAAGTTCATCTGTGATTGTAATACCTTTTTATAACCACTAGTTGTGCATCTTACTTTTCCTTAAAATGACCATCAGTTAGTAAAACATTTACACGAGTCTTTAGAAATGTTCCTCACAGTTTTGAGCCAAATTAAACTCAGTGATTACATACTCCAAAAGGTTCATTTGGTCTTCTTTTCTAGATTATGTTTTTAAATTCCTATATCAGACCAGTGGTTGTTTTTTTTGTCATTACCTTTACATGTTTCGACTGCCTGTCTGCAGTCATCTTCAGAGCGTCACTTGTTGTTCCTGTGACGTGTCTTGCGGCTGATTTATACAGTCTTGTGAGAAAGAAACAATTGGCACACACACTCGAGCAATAAAACGGAGAGCTGAACAAGAACAACTCAATCTGCAATATCTGACCACTGCAAAAGAGAAAACCATGTTATGGACTGGGATGGGGCCAGAGTCATCGGGACCGAGGACAACAAACACCAACGCTGGATAAAAGAGGCAATCGAAATCCGGAAGCGTGCCCGGCTACACTAAATAGAGATGAGGGGGCTTTCTTGCTTTCTCATACTTGGGATACTGTTCTTAAGAAGCCGGACTGCAGAGGGCGCTGTCGTCCTTCCTCTACCGGAAGGAAAATGGCGCCAAAGACTGTGTAAATCAGCCAATCAGAAAAGTCAACAGAATATGTACTGTACTTTCCAGGTCATTAAGCACATTTGATTAAGAGCCGCATCAATTAAATTCAAGAAGACAACAAAACAACAAAAAAGTATCTGTCTCCCTGTGAGGAAGTCAACATCAGAACAGCTCATAGAACAACTCCACTTAAACAAAAGCTGATGATATATGTTTGTCTTCACCATGTCTATCAGCTGGCTTCAGACGAATCTCTAAAATCTAAAATTCTTTTCAAGGTCTGGGAAATTCTCAGTTCGTCGAGAGCACAACAGTAAACTCATCATCAACACACCTTCAGCTCAGACTCTGGACAAAACTGGTAAAATAAGACTTAAGATGAACTATTCTGTGAAATTAGCAGCAGTCTGAATAAAAGGTAATGGTTTAATTAAATAACTGTGAATGTTTTGTCCATAGATGACATAATGGCGGGTCGGAGGTCGTACTTGACGGCGAGCACTGCCCGAGAACATCTCACAGAACTTTGGGGAAAAGAAGGTAATTAACTTAAGCTCAGCAGAAGTGAGTCGCCTCAACCTCCGACCACCACCTAGCGTTTCCTAACCTGCATGTTATTGGTCGGTGGGGAATTTTTCTGAAATAAAACGTTTAGATACACAGTAGGAAAAGATACAGCAAAATTACTCTACAAACATTATTAAAACTATAAATAATCATCATAAAATTAAATTTAAAAGAAACAAAGAGTGGAGATAAAACATTGTCAGTCATATGCACAAATAAACAAAAATGTTTTGAGCCTAGATTTAAACATCGTCACTGCATAAAACTGAAACGCCTATTCCCCATATTTAGTCCTGACTCTGGTCCACGTTTAGTCCTGACTCTGGTCCACGTTTAGTCCTGACTCTTGTCCACGTTTAGTCCTGACTCTGGTCCGCGTTTAGTCCTGACTCTGGTCCACGTTTGGTCCTGACTCTGGTCCGCGTTTAGTCCTGACTCTTGTTCACGTTTAGTCCTGACTCTGGTCCGCGTTTAGTCCTGACTCTGGTCCACGTTTAGTCCTGACTCTTGTCCACGTTTAGTCTTGACTCTTGTCCACGTTTGGTCCTGACTCTGGCCCATGTTTAGTCCCGACTCTGATCCACGTTTAGTCCTGACTCTTGTCAACGTTTAGTCCTGACTCTGGTCCTTGTTTAGTCCTGACTCTGGTTCTTGTTTAGTCCTGACTCTGGTCCACGTTTAGTCCAGACTCTGGTCCTTGCTTAGTCCTGACTCTGGTCCTTGCTTAGTCCTGACTCTGGTCCTTGCTTAGTCCTGACTCTGAGCCACTTTAAGTCCTGACTCTGGTCCTGAGGTTCTCAGAGTCCGAGATGGTTCATAAGACACTAACATATCAGAGATGTACTTTTGGTGGTGGTCCATGGAGAGACTTAAACACGACTTTTTTCACAACTGAAAGGAGAAAGAAGTGCTTGTATGCTAAGCCACAATGCCAAGTTACAACAACAGACAATCTTAGTGGAGTTTGGTGAACAAACATGACATAATTAAATGTAGTCAGGACATTGCGGAATGATTTTTACTTGAAAGATCAAATGTGTGCAAGAGGGAAATCGATTTAAATGTATTTTATTGTTAAAGAAAGAAATCGGGGATAGTCCCTTAAGAAGTGATTACGACAAAGAACAGTTGATTGATGTTTAAATGTCTCTTCTGCCTTCAACAGAATTAGTGTGTTATCTTGTTAATCTGGTCAATGTTTCTACTGTTGAGACTTCAATCAATATGAAATCATAAAAAACTTCTCGTTTATAATAAAATGTTTACGATTTTCATCCTGTTGCCGTCTGCTTTATCTTTTATTAATGCAGGTTTCTTCCTGAAGCATCTGTTTTCTGGGATGGATTTTGAGTCTAAAGAGAACGGCTTTAACCCGGATCTGTTCTTCCTGGAGATTCTCCTCGTCCCTCCCTGCAGGTACAGCTTTGGAGCATAGTTTTATGTAGAAATAGAGCAATATTATAATTATAAACTGTATATTTTTGTTCAGATATCGCCCCATAAATAAAATGGGGGATCAGATGTTCACGAATGGACAGACTGTGAACATGCAGGCGGTGATGAGAGACTGTGAGACCATCAGGAAACTTCTGGCTATGATCGCCGGGAAGAAGCTCCAGGCGGAAGTGGTAAGAGTTAACTTAAACAGTAATCTTAAATGAAGCACAACAAGCAAATAAAAATGTCTACTATCTTACAGTTGTCACATTTTAATCGCTTTCTTAATGCACTCTGAGCCTTCTTACTATTCACCGCAATGCAGATCTCCAAGTCAGTCGGCTTTATGTAAAAGAGCAGCTCCATTTTGAATCCGTCAAAATGATGGATGAATGATGATGATTTGTTGGAGTGAGGAATACTTTTGAAAACCTGTTTATTATTTTGCACACGAACATTACGTACTCCAGCTTTAAGTATCTGCTGACAGTATCGAACAACGCCAGGCTGTTTGATTACAAAAGCTTATTTTCTCAAACTCAATCATGCAGTGTCATGTAGCTGCCATTTATTGTGCAATCAATAACTTCAGTAGTTTTTAATATTATGAGCTGCTCTTGGCCAAATTAACAAAGAATTAAGTCTCAATCGGTACAAATTAAATACGTAATCAGCTGAACTAATGACTGAACGGCTCCAGAATCGGATCAGTGCCTCCCCAGCTGAAACCTGGAGTCTAGATAAAGATACCTTTGAATTAACCTGGTTCATAAATCAACACAAGGCTGCCACATTTTGCTTTTATTTCTTGAATTGTTTGCACGTGTGGGCTCAAAAGAGCTGTCTGTGCGCATTACAACTATGGAAACTTTGCCGAAAACCTGCTTGTTTCTGAGTAATTTCAATTGATATCCAATTGTACAATGGCTGGATCTTGTGGAACACGCTGCACTAACAGGCAGGAGGTTTTAAGCCTTAACCTGTAGCTTTTTCGTTTATATTTTAATGAAGATAGAAGACGCCAGTGTGTGGCAGCAATACATCAAAAGAACTGGAATCCCTTAAAGTTGCTACGGATTTGCAGTGAACACTTTAAACAAAATAAGTCAATGCTAATGAGAAAAAAAATAAAGACATTTAAAACAGCAAACATAGCAGGAGGAAGAGGGCATGGACAGCTGCATTCATTAGTTTTTCCAAATACCTTGTTTTGTGCGTCTAAAAGACGTCCTACTTCCACAGACAAATGTACTGAACATGCACCATCTGTTGCTTTCTTTATGGAAAAATAAGAAAATATGTGAGAATTTGTCAGTTTTGCGCTCCTGTAATGCTGCGTACAGGCACTTCTGCCCTCCATCATGGTGCAGCCACGTGGTCAAGTGACGTAGGTGCAAAGGGTCAATATTAGCGTGCTGGAGTTGAGTTAATTTGTGCTAATTTGTGCTAAAACATGAGATGCCAGAAATAAAATGCAAAAACGGCATGGCAAAGACCAAAGCTAACACAATAATGCACTTTGTTCTTGTTAGGCTCCTGTCCAGACTCAGGATGAGGTGCAGCAGGTGGAGCAGGTGGAGCAGGTGCAGCCGGTGGAGAAGGTGGAGAAGGGCAGAAGAAGCAGTCATCTGACCAGTCCTTCATTATGACTCTTCCTGGACAAACTCTTAACGATAAACTCTACAACATCTGGCTCCGACTGCAGAGTCACGTCAACATCGTGTTGACAGCGACATGGACAAGCTCATGACCGAGAAGTACCAGGAATCAAACAGGTAACTGGTGAAAACGATCAAAGTTTAACACTCTGAGCTTAAAAACCCAAGAGAGCTGTAAACTGGACCCTTTGACTGTTAATTTTTTGTACATCTGAACCTGACCCAGTCTAAGCCCACACACACGCCTCTGGTTACCCACATAAGATCACTCAGCCACAGCTGTGCGTCTAGGCAGGGACAGAAACACCAGCAGGTCCAGAAAATAGTGTCTGTTGCAGTGATCGTGGTAATGTACGTTCACACCGGACAGCGCCTTGGCGTCTTTGCGTCATTTCAATGTTAAGTCAATTAACTGAGCGTTCAAGTGTATTTGCAGGCGTATTGGCTTTGGGGCATCCGTTGACTCGCGTTTAGGGCATTGAAAACGCGGCGTCTTGCGGATTGGAAGCTCAACCTGCGGCGGATGCAATTCTCTCGAATCTGTGACCGCCCAGGAGTTGGGAAAATCCATCTTTAGACACGTTGGAAGTCGGCGTCAGCCGATCAGAGACTCCACTCCTGTGACACATGACATGTTGTTTTCCTCTCACATCAAGAGGAAAGGAGGACTGTTTACTGAGTCTTTTAATAACCTAACTTTTTTAACGAAATGTCGCTTGTTTTGGGGCTCAAAGACTTGGTCGTTCGTTGCTCTGTAAATCTGGCGACACGACAAAACAAACACATGGACATGATCTGGACTGACAAAGTGCTCACATGGTTCTATTAAAAATACTCGTTGCCGTGTTTAATTCACTGCTGTTGGGACGGGAGGACAGGAAGCCTGAGGAGAGAGGTATCAGGTAAGCTATGTTTTATAAATGCAACAAGCCTCTCTCTCTCCCTCCTTCCTCCTTCTCTCTCTCAACGTGATCTGTCTACGAGCAAAACAAAGCCTGCAAACAAGTGGGAGTTCGAAGAAGCGCTTTGGGGCGTTAAAAGTGTCTTTTTGTCCTCAACGCCTCGACGTGCATTGGGGCGTTTTGGACGACATTTGGGCGTCAGCTTAAAAAATGTTCTGCGTCAAAATACGCTTTTACACATGAATTTTGACGCAAATACGCTGTCCAGTGTGAACGCAGCATAAAAGCAGACAGAGTAGTTTCTGCTTTCCCCTTTAGAGAGCGCCGTTACACTATTTTACAATGCTCTGGTAAAATGTTAGAAGAAATTAAGCTGAAATCATCGAGTTTGGATGTTCAACTTCAGTGCTGAGACCACAAGAATTCCAAGAAAAGTGGTACTAACAACACCCAGTATGTTTTTCAGAGCATAGATCTAAAACTAGTAATTCAATTCCTAGATGAATGAGTAGTTACTTGTTAATATGATCTCATCTCAGACTTTCAAGGAATAAACCACAAAAACTGTATTTCCTTTCACTTTTTCCCAGCTCCTGGAGAAAAAGAACGGTCTGTTCAGGAAGCACATGATGGGCAAACGTGTGGACTACGCTGCTCGGTCTGTCATCTGTCCCGACATGTACATCGGCACCAACGAGATCGGGATCCCAATGGTAAAGACACAACGATCACATGAGTGGCTTACATTGTTTCTAGTAAAAATAATGACTCCATTGATCAATTAATTGACTAAATGACTACAGCCCTACTTCATCTTTACATCACTATTCTTAAACTCAGGGCTAGTACTTGTTTTAACTCACCTCTCTATGTTTTTTTCTCATAGGTTTTTGCCACAAAGCTGACTTACCCTCAGCCGGTGACTCCGTGGAACGTGAAAGAGCTCCGTCAGGCGGTTTTGAACGGGCCGAACAAACACCCGGGCGCCTCCATGGTCATAAGCGAAGACGGAAGGAAAACGATATTATCCCCATCCAACTTTAGCCAGAGAGAAGCAGTGCCAAACAGCTCCTGACGCCGTGTCCCGGGCCACACAAGATGCCCATGAAGATCGTAAGTACAGCTTTTGTATTTGAAAGAAAATATGTTGGGTGATTTGTTTTGGATCTTTGTCATTTTGAGTATCACTAATGATTAAAAAAGAAAAGTCTCACTGAGATTTTCGGGAGAGGGAGCGGTGAGGAGCCAATTGTACTTGTTTTTATTGGTAGGGGAAACCAAAGCTTCTGGAGAAAACTTACAGACACAGGAAGAACATGATTTTTTGTGGTTTCTCTCCTTCTGTCTGTGCGTCACTGCGACTCTAGTAGGACTAGGTTCAGGAGCAATATAATAGTGGGCACAATCATCAAATTCGGACAAATCACTTCAAATATTTATTTTGGTGAAAAATAATTGGAATTTTTATCATTTGAAAGCCAATAAATATGCTTATATGACAAAAAATTATAATTTTTAAGATATTGGGTACTAATTGTTGACATAGATATTTTTGTATTTATATATTTTTCATTTTTAATCCCTGACGTACACAGAGTGAGAGTTCGGTGGTAGGTCGTGACTCACCGACTAAAAGTTATTAAAACCAATGTGTCCTTATACATAGACCTCAGAGCAGTGCAAGCGCAAGTGGTCGGAAAAAATCTGTGAAAGTCTATTTTCCCTGAGGTCACAGCGGTCTGATGCGACTTTCAAGTCATAATACAAACATTGTCGCGGGAATCCATGTGAATCCGTTCGGCTTTGGGCAAATACGGATCTCAGTGGACTGGAGCTGATGTACAAGGCACCAAACTCGCATCGCAGTCAGTGTACGGGAAGCATTAAACTTCTTAAGTTTTATATCCAAGGTCTTAAAAAGTCTTACATTTAATTCTAGAAGTTTTGCAGCAACCCTGACAAAATGTGTTTGCTATTTTCCACATTTTAAGAGCGTCCTTCACAAGGCAGAGAACCAAATGCTGTTTGGCTGTTGTAAAGTCTTCACACATGTTGAAAAGATAAGATCTGACAGAAAGTCGTAACAGACATGGAACGAGTGAGATGCCTAATTGAACTCATGGAGGGCACACGTTTGATGCTAAAACTCTCTAGTGTGAAAAAAGTTTAGGTAATCTCAAAAATCATTCCTGTTTTTTTTCTCTGCAGGTGAATCGTCACATAAAAAACGGAGATGTGATGTTGTTGAACCGACAGCCGACCCTCCACAGACCCTCGATTCAGGCTCACTGCGCTCGTATCCTGCCCGGAGAGAAGGTCTGTGTTCAAAGTAGTAATACTTACAGTATACTTTACTGTAAGACAGTTTGTCGCATTTTCCCTTCTCTTTCCCCTATAATTACTGCTCAAATTAAGTCTTATACCATATTAGGGCTGCACGATATTGAAAATTTCTGCGATATGCGATATGGGCTCTGAGATTGCGATATTCGATATTTTTGCGATATTTATTTTTCACTTAAGAAATTCTCTGTGCATTTATTTTAAATTGTTATTACACTATTAAAACAATGTGTATATAAACAGCACACGTTCTGTGGCTTTGTAATTGCTTAATTATGTTATTAACTTATTTTTATTGAAGCGCTGTCATGTTTTAGGATGCTTTTTTCCAAGGCTTAGTTGCTGATAACTCTGAAAATCTGGCAACCACAGTTGCTACCTCTGGAGTTTATACCATGGAAGTATAATTAGAACATCCATGGTTTATACACGTTTCACGTCTGTCTGTGAAGTGAAGATGAGCTTGTGCGTCATATTAAATGCGGCCTGACAGGTCACAGTTTTATCACAACTATAGTTTTTGAGCGGTTTAAACCATCACGAGTCACAAGAGTCGTTCTTTTAGAGAAGAAGAAGACGAGAACGCCAGCGCTAAGCACACAGGTATTACGCACACACGCCTGCTTCACGCACATAATTACAGGCACACACGTAGGACCTTACTTTAGAGATGATGCTGAGGCGAAGGAAAGTTGAACAGAGTGGCGTTTTAATCCATTTGCTCCGTGGTTTTGGTTGTTGTGCTGTGTTGTTAGCAATAGATCCGTTGTTAGCAGCGATAATATGCTAACTCACAGCTAACGTTAACTAAAGACATAACATGCTGGAATCAAAACGCCACAGCCTGTGAATTTTCCTTTGGTTTTCCGGATTCTAGCGGATCAGTTTGAGGAGTTTGAAGAGTAAAGAAAACTGTTACGATGGTCCTTGTGGGGTTGATGGAAGCGGCTGCATGTTGTATTTCCCCTCAATGTAGCTTCTGTTTTGAGCCGTCGGGCATGATAGAAAAACACTTGTCTTGTAAAGAAATAGTCCAGAATTGTCGGGATGCAGTGGTTTAGGGAAAAGGAGGTTTGCTGCTTTCGTCCTGCGCTCATCTTTTCATCTGTTTACAGTAGTAGTTGCTATCATTCACTGAGCCTCGCTCTAGCTAGCTAAGCGCAGCAGCAGATTTAAGGTGGCGCGCTTAAGGTGGCGCCGGAGTCAAACCACTCCGCACTAAAAACGGATGAATAATGCATAAAAAATGTAAGAAATTATCGCACATCCTTGCGATATGGATATCGCACGTGTCAAATCGCGATATCGATATTTTTTCGATATATTGTGCAGCCCTATACCATATCATCACCTTAAACTAGACTTAATCTAAAAAATATATATATTCAAAAGACTATAACAAAGTGTTATGTTAAAATGTGTCCTTCCATGTATTTTCCGCAGGTCCTGAGGCTGCACTATGCGAACTGCAAAGCCTACAACGCTGACTTTGACGGAGACGAGATGAACGCTCACTTTCCTCAGAGTGAACTGAGCCGAGCCGAGGCCTACACTCTAGTCAGCACCAACCAGCAGTACCTCGTCCCAAAGGTCTGTGCGGCTTTAAAAGTGTTAAACAATGTTACTTTTTTTATTCGTTTTCCAGTTTTGGTGTAGATATTTTTAAAGGAAGTTTTAGTCATTGTGCACATACCTCAGGTCCAATTCTCCTCAAAGCATCAAAGTGCTATTTTGAACAGACTAAAACTGTCTGCACACTAGAAAAGTTTAGGATCTTTTGCAATTTTTTGACAGACGACAGAAACATTTGCAGCGTTTTTTTTGTCTGACAGTGGCATCATGTGGCAGAAGAACTGAAACGACACAGACTTGTGGAGCGCAGCAGCAAACAAAGAACAGTGCGTGTGTCATTGCCTGACCAGTCAGCCCCTCCTACATTCTGTTTGAATGCAGAAGGGTCTGAAACCGGAGCCTCTGCAATAGGGCTGGGCGATATGACAAAAGATGTATATCACGATTTTCTTGGAGCCAATAACGATTTAGATTTTATCACGATTCTTGTAGATAGTTTATTTTCCTATTGTCTTTGAGGTAATTACAATTTATCAACAGCTAAATCCAGCTGTCAAAATCTGACCAGTGTTGCCAGATTTCAGAAAGAAACAAGCAACCTCAGCCCTTCAATAAAAAGTTACTTAAAGAATCAATTAATTAGAACATTGTGTGTTGCTGGCAAAACAGGTGAGAAGATTTTACCATATCATGTGTTTTCTTACATTAATTACGTCTTCTAGACATAAAAACATGCTAAAAATCCAAGGTTCAGTTATATAAATTAATTCATTTTAATGAATCAAATTTGAAAAATTGCTAAGCATCATATCCTTTATTATTTGAAAGCACAGTCCAAAAGAAACTTAAAAAAAAATAAACCCAAAGTGAATACTTGGATTTGACAACTTTGAGACTAAGAGTAATAGGTTGGAAAAAATAGTCTATTTTTGAACAGGCAGATGCATCAAATAGAGAAAAAAACAAAAAAATCACGATGTGACGATTTCACCAAAAAAGTAGATTGTCACAAAGATGAGCTCACAGTTAAATTTGTATCACAATATTGCCCAGCCCTATCTGCAAATAATTTCTCCGTCCAATGTTAGAATGATCCAATCAAGCACGGCGATTCTGACACGTGACACTAAAAAGTCGGAAGTTGCTTTCAAGCCCCATTTCAAAACATTCAAGAAGGTGAACGTAGTTGATTCGGCTCGTGCTTTGATTTTGAACAATGAACGTATCAATTCCTTAAAACCTGAGCAGCAAACCGTGTTGAGAGGCTTCCGACTGAAAAAATCCTTGTGCTACATGCAGAGATTACGTTAGCCGGCACCTGCCGGTCTTTGGCCGGTAAAATGTGCCGTTGACCGGAAAAAATAGACGTCCCCGGTCAGCTTGACCGGCAGAAATAATAGGCGAAAAAATAAAAAGTCGAAGAAAAATGAGGAATAATACATGATTTACTGTAGACTATTTCATGATAATTCCACATTAGTTTGTTCTGTGGTCAGTGCTGGCGCTGCTCGGGTTCAGAAACTAAACAAGGCTTGCGCTGAAACACGTGACCCTGGCGCTGCTGCAGATGATTGACAGGTGCTCAGAGAAACGAGTGCGTGCTCGTAGTGCTGCGTAGACCATGCTTTTTTTTAAATTCTCAGCTCAAAACAAAATGTTTTACTCGCGTGTGAATACAGTGGCTTAATACGCCAAGTGAAGAGAATTGGTGCATGTAATGAAAGTGGAGAAAAAAAAGGGAAAGTATAGAGGCAGACGGGGGAAGGCACGCGTCTCTCTTGAAGATTTGCTGATCAGTGTCAGCGAAACAGACGTGTTGCCGCTGGAGACAAACAGGTACAACACTTTATACGTGAAGCCTATCATTAAAACCTCGCGCTGAACTCAGAAATCTCCGGTTTAAAAGTGGGCTGCGTGGTCCCGATGCGCTCCGGGCTTTCGTCTCAGACACACGGGGGTTGATCTTGGCCCGGGTCCAGCGCATGCGTTGTCCCGGGCTCCGGTCTCAAACACACGGGGAATCACGCGGACTAATGCTCTGGTTCAGTCTGCAGACGGGCGTGAATCAAAGCGCGTGTTATCATTATGATAAGTAAAAGTTAAAGACACCTCATTAACAACGACCAATTTTCGCTTTAAAATAGATACTGTTATGCAGGCGAAAGCACGTAGTTACTGCCAAAATTCACGTGCTGTTGTTTGCATAAGACAATAATATGTGACCGGTTGTTCTCCTAATTGACCGGAATTTCCAGACCCCGCCGGTCAAAGTGACAGGCATAAAAAAAAGTCTAGCGTAACCTCTGGCTACATGTTTACGAAAACATCCGGCTTAGCGTGTCACTGTTTTGGTGGAATTTCCAGGTTTTCTGTGAGTGGTTGACTCAGCGCTCAGAAAGACCGCCCCCGAAATTGATCCCAGACCCTCACGGTTTGTAAAGTGTCTGTCAAAGTGTGTAGGAACTGGCTGGTCAGGCAACGTGTGTCATGTGATGGAGCTCAGAGTGTTTTCTTTCATGTGCGCGGTTGTAAAAGTTAACAAACGCGAGTGGATTAAGCCACGTTTATAAACGTCACAGGAGAACGGATTTTCATTTGAGGTGAGGGCGTGAAATGAAAAACAACTCACATTGAAGTGCACATTAATTGTCAGTGGTGGGAGTCAAACCTGGATCAGAGTTTTATCTGACCTCAGCCTTAGCCCGGTGGACCACTTACAGTTGATGTCCAAATAAATCACACATTTGCAAGATAAGTCAGTGTGCAGGCTTTTGTTCTTATTCTTTAGTTAGCTCAAATTAAAGTAAGTTAGGGACTTTGTGAGCAGTGTGTATTTGATTTTAAATGAGACTTCTTGTGTAAAATCTACATTTAGTTTACTCAAAGTTTTATCAGGAATGATTTATGCAAGTTTGAGTAATTTCTTCTCCTGCAGCTGATGAAAAGCCCTGTCCTCACCTACAGTACCACCTATCCTTATCCTTATCACATTTTCTCTCTTTTCCTTCCTTTCAAATGCTTGTCTGTTTGATTTGACGTCACACTGATGTATATCTCTAAATCCTCTCTCAGGATGGAAAGCCTCTGGCCGGTCTGATCCAGGACCACATGGTTTCTGGGACTCGGATGACAATTCGGGGTTGTTTCTTCACTCGAGATCAGTACACAGAGCTGGTTTACAGAGGCCTCACGGACAAACAGGGCAGAGTGAAGCTTCTCCCACCGGCAATCCTCAAACCTCACCCGCTCTGGACCGGAAAACAGGTCAGGAATAAACTACACACTGTCCTCGCAACAGCGCTGTGAACCAAACTGACCAGTTCCCTTTCGCTGATAAAATGTCTCAAAATAGAAGCTTAGAAGGTAAAGCGGTGAAATATTTCCTTGTGTTGATTTGTTGGAAAATGTGGATTGTGACTCTTGTGGATATCATGCTCATGGGGCCAATAAAAGAAGCTTTAGCAACATAGAATGAACTGATTCGACAGCAGAAGAGAGGAGAAAGAATCAAAACTCATGAACAGAACTCCAGCTGTGTTTCTGACAAAGAAGCAGCTTTGGACTTTAAAAAGTAAATGTTTTACTTAAGGGTCTTCGAATTGTCACTTTCAGCCAAACAAAATATCGATCTCTAGGCCAACCAAAGTACAATTGTATCTCTAACCTTGGTATTATTTGCGCCAATAAAACATATTTATACATAGACATATATTTATTCTCCACAATGAAATGAATCTTGTGCTATAACTAAAATAAGTAATCATGTCTCCTGTAGGTGGTGTCCACGCTGCTCCTGAACGTCATCCCAAAGTCTGCAGTGCCTCTGAACCTGGTGGGAAAGTCCAAGATCCCGAGTAAAGCCTGGATCCAAGAGCTGCCTCGAGCTTGTCCCGGCTACAAACCCGAAACCATGTGTGACTCTCAGGTGAGTTCAGAGGGAAGAGGAAGGATAATCCAGAAAAGATATTAATTATTATGAAAGTTACAAATGTTACTCCCCAGTTGACATTGAGGGACAGTCTATTGAAACTGTTTCTTATTAGGTACCCTGGAGTGCAGTAAATGTTTTCTAAAAAGGCTCAATCCAGATTGTTCTTTCTGAGAAAATTTGCATCTTTTTATGTGAGCAAAAGGCTCCTCCCTAGGACTGGGCCATATGGAGAAAAATGCAGATCTCGATATATAATTTCATATCCCAATACGCAATATATATCACAATATCTTTGAAATTACATTTATAGTAAATTATTTTTTTCTAAGCCTATAATCTGCTGATTAGAAAATAGAAATGTGAATTTACTTTGAATGAATGAATGTGGGTCATGCCTTTGCTGAGTAAAACTAAATAAAACTAAATTCTATGCATAAAACACGATGTGACCAAATTCTTATCTTGTCCTATATCTCGATATACGATATATATCAATATATTGCCCAGCCCTACTCCAAAATGTGTTTTATCATGGCATTGTTTCCAGTGTGTTGTTTGGAGCATCACGATAGCAGACAAAAATAAAATCAACTGAGTTTGGATTTGGTGGATGTTGTCATGGACGAAAGGATCGGGGCAAAATTTCAACTGTTGTCTCTTTTTTCAGACATCGATCTTCGGAGCAATTTATGAACTAGAAACTCAATTAGGGTTTGATTTTTTATGCTCTACATAACGTCTTACAAGCTTTATTCCAGGAGCTGTGCTATTTTTATAACAAGCACTTAGATTGAGATTGTGTTAGTAAATGTAGTGAGCAGTGACTTTACAAGAGTTCTTAATGTTGAGTAGAGCTGGGCGATATATCGAATTTTAGATAATACCGTGAATGTTGTTTTGAAGATAAAAAGAGCAGTTTGAAAAACCTAAAAAAAGCATTGTTAAGCCAAGATTTCCTTTCATTTTTCTTTTCGCAATTTCCTTTAAAATTGTTTAGTCAATAAAAAACTCTGTGGTGTGAACCAAATTGATATAAGAAGTATTTGAAAACACTTTATACAATTATTTCAATTTTTTTTCTAATTTAAAAATCTCGTTTTCCTGCATTTTTTACCTGCGAATGATTATTTAGCCTGAATATTTGGTCAAAACATTGAGAAATTACAAGTTTTGAAAGAGGGGCGTGTGTTTTTACTCGATCAATCCAAGTTTAATACATTCATATTTGATAATTAAACTTTAACTAGACATGTTTGGGATTTTTTTGTTGAATTGACATATTATTGCCTGAATATCGTAAAAATTATCGAGATATGCATTTTTGTCAATATCACACAGCTCTAATGTTGAGTCTACTGTTTGTTTTTTGTCTCTGTCCATGCACTGTGCTTTTGTTGTTTACGTCCATGTCATTTTAATTTGCTCCCTGGGGATTAATAAAGCTTCAATAAAATTAACTACACCTCTATCAGGACCCAGATGAGTGATGCTTTAGTCCTTTCAATCTTTGTCATGTGAGATTGATGGAGTTGTACTGTAGTTACATTTGTAGCTTTCCCTTCAGTTGAATCCTAACACTTTAAACACCCCTGCAGTGTTGAGCTTGTGCATGTATATTGCCTCAGTGTTGAGCTTGTGTCGTGCTCCAGGTGGTGATTCGTGACGGTGAGCTGCTGGTTGGAGTCTTGGATAAAGCTCATTACGGCTCCTCGGCCTACGGTCTGGTTCACTGCTGTTACGAGCTTTACGGAGGAGAAACCAGCGGGAAACTGCTCAGCTGCTTGGCCAGACTCTTCACAGCGTATCTCCAGCTCTACAGAGGATTCACCCTGGGTACTGTAGTATTTGTCTCTGTTAGAACATGACTTTTTGAACTAAAAATGTCTTGATCCACTGGCTGCTCAAAACAAGATAGCACACTTCACTGTCACTTCATATTACAAACAATAACTTTTCTCTTTCTGTTCAGGCGTGGAGGACATTTTGGTGAGGCCTGGTGCAAACAAACAACGTAAAAAGATCATTAAGCAGTCGCTAAAGATCGGGACAAGAGTAAGTTTATTTTTCTAATGTTTTGCGCCTGTATTTTGTGCAGTCTTGTCAAATTCAGTGCTCCGTCTTCAGTCGGTGCCACTGGCCAAAACGGCTGCCACAGTGAAGTGTAGTTCATGGGCCTCACTGGTTTAAACATGATCTGTGAGGATAAATATGTATTACACACAATCAACCGTTGTAGTAAATTGTGATTTAAAGTAGATATAAGATAGGTTTTTCTTTGGCCGATGCCGATTTTCAAAAATGCAGGTCTATCTCTCTAATTTCTAGTTTGTTGAAATTATGAAAGCTTATATAGAAGGTAAATTAAAAGAACCTGAGGAATGGGCAGTTTGTGAAAGGTCTGTCTTTGTTTTATTTTTTATTTGTTAAAAGACGTTTCACAATTACTGTTGAAAAGAATATATGAGACTGTAATTTCAACACAATAAACAGCCTAAAGGTGGCAAGTAGATATTGAACATTAGGGGTCCTAAGATAGACCCCTGGGGCACGCCACAGCTGATTTCCATATGTTCTTACACGCCATCATCCAGTCTTTTTTCCCTAACATGTTTGACTAAAATTCAAACTAAAACTGTTTTTGAACCTTTTAGATTTCAAGTAAATGCCTGGAGAGAACTTTCTCCAAGAAAAAGAAAATCTAATTTCCACCTACATGTTTTTGGTAAATATAAGTATTGGTAAAACTGGTGTTTACAGAAAGCGTCAAAAGTTAATTGAGGTGAGTTTAGGAACCTAAAATTACTATGCAAAAGTCCGATTAAAACTTAAGAATTTTGGGGGATTTTTTATTTTTTGTAACTTTACAGTAGAAACTGAGTCTGATTTATCCCAGAATGACTGATTTGACTCTAAAGAAGACGGCTACAATGTTATTTTTATTTTAAGCATTTCTAGGACCTTCATAGTTTGTTGTTATCAGATATTGAATAAAATGGAATTTATCAACAAAAAAAAAACGGGACGACCGTCTGGAGGGACACAGGAATTAGAAGGACTTAAACCACTTCAGGGCAGTGCCAGAGATACTCACCCAGTCTTCTAGTCTGTGTATAATAATGTCATGATCAACAGTGTCAAAAGCAGCACTCAGATCCAACAGAATTAGGACAGAGACTTTGCCATTTGCTGTGGGGCTGACAGTTGGAACGTAAACTGACCGGTAAATCAAGAACTTTGCCTTTCAAAACCGCTCTTTCTTTACAACAATATATACGTAAGTAGACTAAACAAATAAAGTTTGTTGAAAAACTGCCCTACTTTATATTTCTTCCACATGCTTCACACTTTGTGGCCAATACAACAGTGCAGCTAATTTAAAGATTTTCATGATCTTGCAAATCATAGCTGTACCTCAATGTGAGAACTATGGGTGCCTGTTTGTGTGGTACATTTTGAGCAGAAAATATTAAAATTATGTCCTGTTTTTCTCCAGGCGCTGCAGGCGGCGTTTAACCTTCCGTCTGACGTGGATCCGGTCGAAGCTCGCAGCAGGTGGCAGGACGCTCACCTGAATCCAGACCAGAGAGACTTTAGTTTGGCCGATCACAAGTTTAAAGAAGTGGCCAACCAGATCAACAACGACATCAACAAGGTGAACCACGCACAGCTAAATCAGAGAATCAAAGAAATAGCACAGTACAGGCTCTTTAAATGTCTTCCTCTTGTGTTTTTAGGTGTGTATGCCGATAGGACTCCACAGATCTTTCCCCGACAACAACCTGCAGCTCATGGTTCAGTCTGGAGCCAAAGGATCCACAGTCAACACTATGCAGGTAAAGCTTTTTTAATATCTTATTGTTTATTAATGTATGCAGTCTTGTCAAATTCAGTGCTCTGTCTTCAGTCGGTGCCACTGGCCAAAACGGCTGCCACAGTGAAGTGTAGTTCATGGGCCTCGCTGGTTTAAACATGATCTGTGAGGATAAATATGTATTACACACATTCAACACTTTGCACAGACGATGTTAACAGTTTAATGGTATTGCTTAAAGGAGTGAGTGATGGTTATTTTAATTTGTAATATCCTGGGAAGGAGAGAACCTGAGCTGAGTTTTTGTTGACTTGTGCAGAGTTGTAAAAATCTATGTCAACATGAAGCATTTTTATTTGTCATAAAACATTTTACTGTGGTTTTAGACCGACATAAATGTCCTTGTTTGTTTCCCTTTTTTGAGTCAAATAGGGCTTTTCCATAGTATCTGCTTAATATTGTAATAATAATTTTATTTCTTGAGCACCTATCTTACATGTAGCAACCCAAAGTGCTTCGCAACAACAAATACATTACAATACAACAATACAAAAGTATAAATAAGTATTAAAAAACAAAAATCCAGTTAAACAGTTAAAAACAATTTAGTCATAAGCACGTTTAAAAAGGACTGTCTTAACCCCTGATTTAAACACAGCCAGGGTTGAGGCCTGTCTTACTGTCTCAGGAAGACTGTTGCAGATCTTAGCTGCATGCTTGGCTCTGCTCTACTCTTCTCAGCGCGACTTAGTCCTGGCGCAGAGCTTTTTCTTTTGGGGCTGATCCCCAGGACCAGTTACTTTTTACTACCTGCTTTACCCCAGGGTCAAAGCGAGCCGGGTAGATACTAAACCTGACGTCAGACGCACGTCACAAACTACGCTCCATGTCACTGCAATGCACGTCTTACTTCTACCAAACTGTGTGAGCTTAGACTGTGACTGTGACGAGCGACGCATCTTCTGTTCAAGTCTCTTTGAGACGCACAGATGTGAAAGAACATTCACACAAACACAATCCAAACAGCCAACAGTCGCTGAACAAATGCTTGACAAAAATGACAAAACGTAAGTTGCGCTCAAGATATAGTCAAACTCTGACGAAAAGAAGTTTCTAATCCTACCTCACAGATTAAGCTCAACTTCTGTTTCCCGCCACAGTCCAGTCTTCGTACTCCTCCGTCTTTGTTTTCCTTGAACCAAATTGTATTCATTCTCCTCCATACTTACATCTCGTTTGAACCCGGGTAAATACCAACAATCCACGCTCGGCTAAATACTGTTATTGCGTGCGGGATTTTTGGTTTTCCGCAAAAATTTCAACTAATCAAACAACTGCATATGGGGCAACTGGTGACGCAGAATCTACAAAAGTCTTAAAAAACATGCCTCCACGACCTGCTCCACGCTCCTCTGACCCCCGACAACCTCATTCATAGTCACCTGTTGCCAAACTGGTTCAGACAGGCGACTTTTTGGCTTGGTATGAAAGACCCTTAGTGGGAATGCTAAGCGAGAAAAAGCGCGTCGAGTCGAGCTGAGCAGCCCTAAAATTTGGCCTGCGAAGGGGTGCTGAGGTTTGATTGGCGAGTATGTTAGATTAAATAAGTGTCGAAAAGTCCAAACCCTAACCCTAAAGTCCTAACCCTAACCCAATAACTAAAAGATAAAAAAAGGCGAGGCAAATTTCTTTGTATAGCATAATTTATGGACAAAGCAACTCAAAGTGCTTTACAAAGCAGGAAAGACAAATTAAAATCACGATGCAAAACAAAACATTATTATTCTCTGGCCCAGTCTGTCCCTCTATTTATTCTGTGTTTCAACATGTGGACATCCCTGGTTTACTGTGCATCATCTTTATATTTTCAACATGGAATCATCAAACTATATTAAACTTATTTTAGCACAGATACCTGGTCAGAATACTCTCCCTAAAGAATTGCACACACACTTTGTTTAATCTTTGTTGCAGATCTCGTGTCTGCTGGGTCAGATCGAGCTGGAGGGCGGCGGCCTCCCCTGATGCCTTCTGGGAAATCTCTGCCGTGTTTCCAGCCGTACGACCCTTCGCCTGGAGCCGGAGGATTTGTGTCGGGAAGATTTCTCACCGGCATCAAACCACAGGTGACATTTACACTAAAACTAAAACAGCTGTCACAAATCAATTAATTTACAGAAATTTAGTGATAAAACACACAAAATAAGGCTGTTTATCAAAGGGAATCTCTCGTCATTAGGAGTTCTTCTTCCATTGTATGGCCGGGAGAGAAGGTCTGGTCGACACAGCTGTGAAAACCTCCAGATCTGGATATTTGCAAAGGTAAATATGCTCTCTGCCGATTATATTTTATACAAAACGGGCTTAGACAGTTCTCAGATTGTGCAGTCTTGTCAAATTCAGTGCTCCGTCTTCAGTCGATGCCACTGGCCAAAGCGGCTGCCACAGTGAAGTGTAGTTCATGGGTCTCGCTGGTTTAACGTGATCTGTGAGGATAAATATGTTTTACACACAAATAAACCTTCAACGATTATCTATATGTGACGTTGTTCTGCAAATCTAAAACACATCTCATCTTTCTTTCTCTCTTTCCTCTTGCTTTCTCTGTTTTTCTTTCTCTTCTATCAATCTCTCAATCTCTGTCTCTCTCACCCTGTTCTCTCTCTTTCCTCCACTCCCCTCCCTCCTTCTTATTCTCTCTCTCCACGTCTGTCTCTTTCTCTGTTTATTTCTCCCTCTCTGCCTCTCCTCCTTTCGCACTCGTCTTTCTCCTTATCTCTTCTCTCTCTCCTTTTTCTGTCTTTCTTTCTTTCCTTCTCTACACCCTTTCTCTCTTCTCTCTCTCTTTCACTCTTCTTTTTTTCTCCTTTTCCCTCTCCTCCTCTCCCTTGCTCTTTCTCTTCTCTCTTTCTCTCTTTCAATCTCTTTTTCTCTTTCCTCTCTTTCTCTCACTCCTATTTCTTCCTCTCTCACATCACTCTTCTTTCTCTCTCTCTTTTCGCACCCCACTCCTCATTCTTTCTCTCTCTCCCTTTCTCTCTCTCTCTCCTAACCTCTCACACACTTCCTCCTTCCTCCCTCTCTCTCCTTCACTCCTTCACTTTCTTTCGTTCCCCCTTCTTCCTTCACTCTTCTCTCTCTTAATGCCTCCTCTTCTTTCTCTGTTCTCTCTCTCCCTCCCCCTCTCTCTGTCCTCCCTTTTTCTCTCTCTCTCTCTCTCCTTCACCCCTCTCCTCTCCTTTTCCTCTCTCTCTTTCCCTCTCTCTCATTCTCTGTCTCTTCACCCCTCCCTCTCTCTTTCCCCCTCTTTCCTTCACTCTTCTCCCACTCTCTCAATGCTCTCTTCTTTCTCTCTCCTCTTTCTCTGTATCCCCCCTTTTCTCTTTCTCTCCACTCTTCTCTCTCTCCTTCAATCTTCACTCTCTCTTTCTCTCTCTCTCTCATCTTCTTCGTCTCTCTCCCTCACTCTTCTCTCTCATGCCCTCCTCTTTCTCTCCTCTCTATCTCTTTATACACCCTTCTCTCTCTCCTCTCTCCTTCACCTCCCCTCCCTATTTCCCCTCTTTCCTTCACTCTCTCTCCCTCTCTCCTCTCTCTTTCCCCACTCTCTCTCTCTCGTTTCCTCTCTCTCTCTTTCCTTCTCTCTCTCTTTACCTCGCTCTCTCTTTCCCTCCACGCCTTCTTCCCTCTCTCGTGTCTCTCTCTCTCTCCCCTTCTGTCTCTTTTTCTGTTTATTTCTCTCTCTCTCAATGCCTCTCTCTCTCTCTCTCTCCCTCTTTTCTTCCTCTCTCTCTCCTCTCCTCTCCCTCTCTCTGTCTCTCTCTCCTTCACTCTTCTCTCTCTCATGCCCTCCTCTTTCTCTATCTCCTCCCTTTCTCCCTCTCCCTCCTCTCTCTCTCTCCTCTTTCCCTCTCTCTCTCTCTCTCTCCTTCCTCCCCCTCACCTCTTTCTTTCCCCTCCCCTCCTTCCCCCTTCCCCTCTTCCTCTTCTCTCCTCTCTCCCTCTCTCTCTCTCTCTCTCTCTCTCTTTCCCAGATGTGTGATCAAACACCTGGAGGGTCTGGTGGTGCAGTACGACCTCACGGTGAGAGACAGCGACGTTCTGTGGTGCAGTTTCTTTACGGAGAAGACGGACTCGACATCCCGAAGACTCAGTTCCTTCAGCCCAGACAGTTTCCCTTCGTCGAGGAGAATTTTGAGGTACACAACACGTCCAAACCAGGAATATAATAAAGTATTTACAGTGGTGTGACTAAATGTGGTCTTACATGTTTCCAGTCTGCAGTTTCTAATGGTCGTGAATCTGGTTTTGACCCCAACAGCTTCTCTTTTTTATCAAATCCCCGACAACAACAGGCCATTGAGGCATTTAAACAACTGTTTTAGAAATGGTTACTTCAGTAGCGGGCCGTGCATTTCTTGCCTAGGCCTTGAGTGGTGCTCCTTTTAAATATATTCACTTGTCAATAACCAGCTGATGGCTATTAAACTATTCTATTACGCAGACAAGCGATAAAGAGCAAAGCGTCATTACTTCTATAGTCAGAATAAACGTATTTACACACACACATCCAAAAATAATTACTCACCAATAGTCTGAATTACTTGTACACCAAAAAACGCAAAGGAGCTGGTGCTGGACCTCGTCTCGTCCCGAGGCACAGGCCACGCTTCCAGTGGCCTCGTAGATTTCCTCATATTGGTATCTTTCTCGCAGCTATGTTTCCCTCCACACTTGCTCGTTAAGCTGTAAATCCAGTCTGGGTTCGCCAAAAGTTTTGGGAAAGCACCTTGTAAGTGCCCCGCAGAACAAATCCCTGCTGCTAGGTTCGGAGTTGCTCGGTCTTTCTTAACAATGTCCAGCTTTTCTTGAAAAGTCCGTCTTGAAAAAGGCTTTACCAATAAATTTGCAACCAAATCAATCTCTTCTCTCTCTTCAGCCACTGTGACAAAACTGCTATCAAAACAACAATTAGCACAGACAGCCAATCAAATGCTGTAGTTATCTATGACAGTAACGGTCGTTGCTAGAAGGCCTTGGCGTTGTCGACGTAAAAATCTGATTGGTGAAGCAACAGTTTGATACGCACTTATTTTAAAAGGCGATGCCTTCAAAACTGATTGTGAAGGCCTCGAGCAGATTTCACTGACCCTGACAACAACTGATAAATAATTACTGAATAATGATTAAGCATGCATGCACTAAATATGATTTATATATTTAGAGAAGGCTTGCAGGCCCCGACAGTCCGCCACTGAGTTACTTTATACCTAGTTCCTAGTGCTTCAACTTTTATTGCCTCTGTTAAAATGTGTGATTTCTATTGGGATTTTATAAAAAACTAAAATGTTTTTTTGAGTTCATGCAACAACAAAAAAGGCAGAAAAAGAACATGACTTTGATTTGGTCCCAAAATTTTCAGAAAATTCACTACTTTTTGTTTCTGCTCAACAATCACTGATAAAATACAAATTTATAATGCTCACAAGTTAAACAAGGAATTGAAGTCGTCTCAATCATGATATATGAGAATATTCTGACTAAACTCAGAAGTATTTTTGCTGATTTCAAACCTGGCTCCTAAGAAAATAAAGTTGAATGGCCCTGCTCTACTTCCTGAACTGTAATCCAATCAAAAAGCAGTGATTGGTTAAATTATAAAGCCTACTGTGAAGTCATGTAATATTCAACTAAATTAGATTATTTTGCCTGTTCTGTTTCTTTCTGGTTTGATCTTGATTTGTTCAACGTTTTGCCATTATTGTACAAAAGTGAATTTATGTTTACATGTTGCAGGTCATAAGAAAATCTCAGGGTCTGGATGAAGTCTTGTCTCGGCTGGATCCTGAAGCGGCCAGAAAACACTTTGCGGCGATTCAGCGATGGAAGAAAAAACACGAAACGGACAATCCAAGACAAGGTGAGCGCGAATGCAGAACTACAGCAGCTGTTTTTGTGTAATAACAACAGGTGAACAAACTAAAGACTTGTCCTGCTCTTAAAGGATATGAGGAGACGCTCACACTGTTTTGGTGCCGTGTTACAGTAAAATTACATATTTGAGCTAAAAAAAACATCTGATGTCTTAAACCTGTCTGGTCTTGTCTCGTCTTCTCCAGAGCTTCAGATTAAAACACAAATGCCACAGTGTCTTACTTTACTCACCAAACAACCAGGCTGTAGCCAAAGAAATTGACTGATTAATCGACTAAAAGGGGGTGTGGCCAATGCTCTGGGGCTATAAAGTGTTTTTTGATCTGATCAAACTGTGCTCAAAAAGACTAAAATTGTTTTGGAGGTCATGCAAAAACAAATATGCATAAAATTAATATGATCTTGATTTGGTCCCAACATTTTCAGATAATTCACTACTTTCTGTTGCCTGTTCAACAAACACTGTGTGAACTGGAGCTAACAAAGTGCTAAGAACTCAAAAAAGTTCTTGCAGTGGTTCCTGATCCTTCTTATTTGGGAACATGCCAGCAAAGGGGCTAAAAGATTATGTAAAAAAACAACATTTTGACACAGTTGTTAACCCCAAAGGCGATGGACATCAGATGAGGGATTTTGTACAAGTCCTGAAGCAATCCTCTTAAAAAAACGTTTTCTTTTGTCATCTGTTGTAGATGCAGTGACGGCTGTAACAGCAGGAAAAGTGCAGCTTCTGACAGGTTTTCATAAAGCAAAGTTATAAAACTGAGAGAACTACGCGATCTCCGTACACCTATGGAGCTATGGAGCACCTCTGCCCGGCTCATGAGCAGCGAGTCTCGGTCTGTGCGCGTAGTTTGTTCACTTTTATAACCTTTCCTTATAAAAACCTTCATAGGCGTGTAGAGCTCGCAGAGTTCTCTCACTTTTATAACTTTACCTTATAAAAACTCGGACCAGAAGCTGCACTTTTACCGCTGTTACAGCCGCAGGGGTGTCTACAACAGATGCCAAAAGAAAACGTTTTTTTTAAAGAGGATTGCTTCCATATATCCATATACTTCATAAAAAAGCCATTCTGAAAATGTGGCGGCTTTTATTTAGCTGTTACAATTACAATTGTAGTTGAAACCCTGGGTTACAAGAACAACAAAAAATTCCTACAGTGCAAAAATTGCTGTTATCTACTAATGTGGGAGGATAATAACACTGCCGAGGCAATGAGTTACTAATATTATTTGAAGAAAAGTAATGGCTTAGTAAAGTATAATTGCTTTGTTTTTTACACATCGAGTACATATTTCAATAATAATTGTTGTTTTCAGGTGCGTTCTTGGTGTATTCACAGAAGAAACTGGCCAAACTCAAAGAGTCGATGGAAATGGGTGAAAAAGTTAACGGCAGAGACATTCCAACGTTACAGGTAAAGAACTTGAACCTTGTCTCTTACTTAAACTCACATTCTGCTGGTTTTGCGCTGCTGACATACAGTATCTTCTCTCCTCACAGCTGATGGAGCAGTGGCGCGCTCTGGACGCTCAGAGTAAGCAGAAGTTTGGCAAAAGAGGGGTTCGCTGTCCTGAGCCGGCGCTGGGTCTGCTCAGGCCGGACGTCAGCTTTGGATCGTGTCTGAAAACTTCCACGACATCACAGAGAAGTATCTGAGCGGACGAGCCAGCCTGCACGAAGAGCACAAAGACAGGTCTGTGGGAAGAGTTAGCTGAAGGAGACATGGCTGTTAGTAGTTGTAAAGCTTGCTAGTTTGCATATAGAAGTTGTAAAATCTATAACCCACAGACGCGCGGAGGTTTGCGTGCGTCTCTGCTCTGCTCCTTCCCTCTGTCAGTCAAACTCACTCATTTTAAGCTCATGTTTATGTAAAACACTAAACCTCTCAGTGGGAAAAGAGTGCTTACGGAAGGAGGAACTTTATTGTGACAAAGTTTGACATCAACAGATTATTTAGCGTTGCACAAATAACAAATACATCATAAAGAGCTAGAAATATGCCTATATTTATTTTTTATGTCTGCATGTTTGATACTAAGACACATGTATTCACTTCTATTGAATTAATAACACAAACTCTTTGGATAATTTTCACTGTTAAGCTGGAGACTTTATGATGTTTCCAAACAACAAGCACATAATTCTGCGTGAACGCGCAGGTTACGACCAGGCCCAGCTACGGCCTTGCTCTAAGCTAGTGCACTCAGGACTAAATTTATTTACGACATCAAACGTACCTAAGCCTGGCGTAAGAGTTAAGATCAACTTAGCTTACGACCAGTTAGTGCAGAGGTTCTCAAATGGGGTGCCAGGACGTGAGTCCAGGGGTGCTGCGGGAAATTGTTGAGTCTGATAGAATTTTCTTTCGAATAGACCAGCAGTTGCGAACACCCAGAGCACCTTTGCCTCACTCAAACATTTACGTTCCGACAGCATTTCTTTTTTCCTCTCACCCATCCTCTCTTCAGAGAGGCTGCATGTGAGCTTATTAGCAGCAGATTGTGTTTAAAGAAACGTTTTAAAATATTCTACAAAACTGGAGCTTCGCATTGATGCTTCATTTGTGCAAATCTGTCATATATCCGCGGAGAAAAGGTCCGAAACAAATAGTGAAATAAAACATACGGATTAGACTCGATGCAGCGTCAAATCGTAAATTGTCAAAGTGATCTTTGGAGCTTTCATATTTGCAAGAATGTTTCATAAAACAGAAGTCCTGTCCTGACAAAAGTTTGTGGAACAGCAGCGTTTTTTCCGCTCTCATCAGGACAGTCTCGTCACACTGAAGCTTCTGAACGCTGGTTTACAGGGGCGGACCTACGTTGGGGCCCCATGACAGCTTCTGATTTTAAAATGATTTTAAAACATGCTTTAATACTAATAAAATTACATCATGCATTAGGAATAATAATTTAAATTACTTCAGAATACAGAATATCACTTTGAATTCAATAACAATTTTCCTGTGGTGTTGGTGGAGGTTTTTATTGCAATTTCAATGAAATCTAAATAAGCCGTGCACGTTTTAAAAAGGTAAAAAAAAAAACTATTTAAAGTAAAATATATGTAAAATTGTAAGGGGTGCCTCGGCTTAGGGCAGGGCTATTCAACTTTATTTTTCAGAGGACCAGATTTTATCGATGACCACGGCTTGTGGGCCGGGCAGTTGCTTCTTTGTTTCTGTAGTGATAATAACTAATGCTGCGTCTGTTTTTATTGCTCTACAGCAGGGCTATTCAATTATATTTTACAGCGGACAAATTTAAAAGTACTGCAGGTGACTGAAAACCAGATCTAAGAAATGTGGCCCAGTCCCTGACCCACTTTATTATGATGGGCCAGTCTTTATTTCAAAGCATTATGTTGCTGTATCCACCACTGTTCACTGTAAATCAGATACAGATTGTTTCCCAGGCTTCTTTACAATATGGCCCATTTTACCAAGGTGGGACCAACCTCTGAGCTAGTGCACTCGGCTCCAGAGTCATTTTAAATACATCAGTTTCAAAGTCAAATGTCGATTATACATACACAGACATTCGGACAGGACAAGAAGTATCTGAGAGGAAGCTTTACAAACGTGCATGATTCCGTCCTTTGTGTTGTTACGTTAATAGATGTTTCTGTGTTTGTCCAGCCTCCGTCAGCTGCTGCAGTACAAGTGGCAGCGAGCTCTGTGTGACCCTGGAGAAGCCGTGGGTCTGCTCGCCGCTCAGTCCATCGGAGAACCGTCCACTCAGATGACCCTCAACACCTTCCACTTCGCCGGCAGAGGAGAGATGAACGTCACACTGGGAATCCCTCGGTTAGTCTACACAAAAAAAACAGGAAGTGTCCTTGTTTATTCAACTTAAACAACAGGCGTGTGATAGTTTGTGTTGATCAGAAACAAATACTCTATTCTCACTGCGTGCCTGTTGTCTAATGACTTACTTTAGATATTTTAAAATTTGTTTATTCCCACTCAATATCTGAATAGAACAGAGGTTTGTCTCTAATCAAATGTTCAAACTGCTGGCCCATAATCTGTTTACAGTATTACACCATCGCTTTCTAGAAAGTGAACATCACTTCTTAGAAGGCCTGTTCTCTGAACTTCATTAATCTTATTCCTGTAAGTTTGTTGATTTTTCTATTAATTGCCCAGCCCCATTGCCTGATGAGCTTAGACTTGAGTCTGAAGAAACTTAAGAGTCAAACAAGTTCCCAACTTGATCTGTAAACCCCTGGATGTTCTGAATGAAGCTGTGCTTTGTGGGGTTTGAGCCACTGCAGTTAAACCAGGAGTGGGCAATTATTTTTTCCCGAGGCCAGATTCGAACCCAGACAAGTGGTGGAGGGACGAAATTAGTCATTGGCGTGACAAATTATCATTATTGTATGTACATTTTATGTAAAAGAGACTTTTTAATTTATAATTTTGTTCATTTATTATAATAAATATTAGGGCATTAAGCAAAGACACATGCTCCACAGCTAAATCCATCTAATAAAAGAAATTTAAAGAGTAACACTCATTCTCAAAAGCGTTCCAGTGGCCAGATCAAAACAGTCCGAGGGCCACATCTGGCCCCCGGGCTGCTGTTTGCTCAGATCTGAGTTAGACAGTCGGTTTTTTTCCCCAGTGTTTTTTTCTTGTCAAGAAGGAGGGAGATTCTTTGGGGCAATTATTCATTTGCCTGTTTCTATTAACCAAAAACTGCTTCATTGTTTTATTTTTTAACATTGCTGTTTTCTTGTGAAGTCCTCAGAAACGACTGTTGTGTGATTTGGGGCACCACAAAAATAAATTGATATATTCATTGTCTAGTCATAGTCAGCAGAAGCTTCATTTACGCAAAAAAATAAAAACCATTCCGTCTCTTTATAAAGCTGGGTGCAATGAAATGAAAGCCGTGGCTTGCATGTTTCCTTATTTTTCCATTTCTGTCTGTCTCTCTCTTTCTACGTATGTTTCTCTCTCTATTCGCCGTTTGCTGAATTCTTGGCTGTGATGGTTAAAGACTTTACTTGTCATCTTCTCTCATTCTGGGACTTAATCTGATCCGGGAGAGGTTATTCGTTCACAGCATTTTGCCGTAGAAATCTGATCCGATAGGAAGTACTACTGCCAAGTTTGTAATACAAGCCTGACCTCTCTTCCTCTCCGCTTCTTTTGTTTAGTCTGAGGGAGATTCTGATGGTTGCCAGCTCCAACATCAAGACTCCCATGATGAGTGTCCCGGTCCTGGGCACGAGAAAAGCCCTGAAGAAAGCCAAAACTCTGAGGAAAATGCTCACACGAGTCTATTTGGCTGAAGTAAGTTTGAACACACACACAAAACTGACTCGGAACAATAGATAATGTCATTAAAACACAATAAACACAGCTAAAATGTACATTCATACTTTCTTGTCTGTGTTTCGTCTCTGAACAGCTCTTGCAGAAAGTGGACGTGGTGGAGTCGCTGCGGATCCTCGGAACGTACAACAAAATGCGGACGTTTAAAGTTACCTTTCACTTCCTGCCGCCGGAGCGTTACCGCGACGACAAGCTTCTCTCTCCTCGCCAGATCCTGCACTACATGGAAACCAGGTGAGACCAGGGATGTTAACTCTTTCCCTGCCAATGACGAAAATATCTGTCACAGGTAGAGATGGGACGATATACGATATCATCGCTAATTGCGATAATTAAGGGCTGCAATTAAATAATCGTGGCATTTTTTTCATAATCGTAATCGCAATTAAAGCAGCAGGCACGCGCCTGTGGCTTCATAAGAGCACTTAAAATCTGATGCTGTGAACTCATTAAAAGCTGTATTATGGTTAAACAAAGAAAGGTTCATGTGTTAAAGTTAATTAATGACTCGGAGGTAAAGTTAGTAGATATTTGTTCAACATTGTAAACATTTGTTCACTTTGAATTATAATTGATTCCACTGTGCGCTACTAAATATTTCAGTGATTTTGAATCTGTGCACTTTTACGTTAGTATTTGTTCAAATTATCTACATCAATTATTATCGTTGTCACAATAATCTTATGCTTTTAATATCGTCCCATGCCTAGTCACAGGCCTTTTATTTTATGTGGCGATAGATGCTCTTTGTGGCAGTGCTGACTTTGCTTACAGCCAAAAACATGATGCAGTTTCACAGATTCACCAGCAGAGGGGTTGTAGTATGATTACAAAGACCCAGAGAAAGTCACATGACCGGTAAAAGCATGTGCTCTTTTGTTTACAATAGGACATCAATTGGCTTTGTTTTACTGATCGGCTTCTAAAGCAGACTGGCAAACTGCGGTCTGGGGCCAAATGCGGCCGCGACCTGTTTCAGTCAGGCCCCTGGCATGTTTTTGAGAAAAAGAAAAAGCCTATGTCACAGGTCGGCTCTACATAAAGTCCCCACTTTAACTGCTTTTCACACCATTCATTTTGCTTCCAGGTTTTTCCGTCTTCTCACTGACGCCATAAAGAACACAGCTCCAAGATGGCCTCCATCTCCGTGGAAACTAGAAAAGCCACGCTCAAAGACAAAGACAACGAAGGAGAAGGCCGAGCGGATCTGCAGCGGTGAGACGATTTTTTAAAAACTTAACTGTGTATTTTTAAAGCAGGGGTACCTCATAACAAAAAGAAATGTATATTTTCTCTTTCTGATTCATCTCTTACTCTCACAAAGTCTTTGACACATCAGTTGGCATTTTTTTGTTTTAAAACAAGTTTTCCAAACACAAAAGTGCAACAGACCTCTCTCCAGCCCATCATCCCAGAGAGTCATGTAGTGATTAACATGGTAGATGCATTAAAAGTTTGAAGATACAAAAAGTTTGAAAGATGAATGTTTATCAAAAAGTGACATGACATGACAAGATTCTAGCCCAACATGATGTTTGGCAGCTATAATCAATATTGTTTGAATGTTTTTTTTTTGTTTTTTTGCAATTTAAAACATCATTAGTTGTGTCACTAATAGAAAGAACGACACACTTTCTGTGCCATTTTTCGGTTCCTTGTCTTTAAATCTCTGCATCAATAAGCAGACAACAGGAACACCACACGTGTCACATGTGCGCTCTACAATGGCACTAACTCTCTCCATAAACAGCAAAAACACCTTGTAGCCGATGTGCCAAATGCGCATTCCACAAAGACACAACAATCATTTCTCCCAAACAAACTGTGCGTGAGCTTATGACTGCGCTCTCCACAAACGAGTATACAATTCACTTACTAAGCAGGCTTTGCGCAAACTTATGACTTCACAAACTTTCAGTGTGCAGTGCGCAGTGTGTCATCTTATTTTCTTAGACAGAAGAAACAAAGAAACTATGAGTCAGAGTTACAAAAAATATTCAAATAAAAAAAAAAAAAAAAAAATTATGCCGGTCACAAATTCCTGTCAATCGGGAGAACAACCGGTAAATATTATTGTCTTATGCAAACAACTGCACATGAATTTTGGCAGTAGCTTACGTGCTTTCACCTGCCCCACAGTCTATTTAAAGCTAAAATTGGTCATCGTTAGTGAAGTGTCTTTAAGTATACTTATCATAATGATGAGACGCGTTTTGATTCGCGCCTCTGCGGACTGCCAGCCGCGTCCCTGTTTTGACGGCCTGGCACGCCCGCCCGGTCAATAAGCGCAACCCCTGTTCGGCAGCCCCTCGACCCAGCCCTTTAAACCGAAGTAAAGCACTATGCTTCACATGTAAAGTGTTGTACCTGTTTGTCCCAGCAGCAACTCGTCTGTTTCGCTGACACTGATCAGCAAATTTTCAAGAGAGAGACGTGCCTCTGTATTCTCTTTTTTTCCTCCACTTCCCAAGCGACGCACTTTCATTACATGCACAATTCTCTTCACTTGGCATATTAAGCCACTGTATTCACGTGCGAGTAAACATTTTGGTCTCGAATTGAGAAGAAAAAAAGCAGGTCCACGCAGTACGAGCACGCGCTCGTTTCTCTGAGCACCTGTCAATCATCTGCGAGCAGCGCCAGGGTCACGTGTATCAGCGCAAGGCTTGTTAGTTTCTGAACCCGAGAAGCCCCGACTGACTGCACAACAAACTAATGTGGAATTATCATGAAATAGTCTACAGTAAATCATTTATTATTCCTATTTTTTCGACTTTTTATTTTTTCGCCTATTATTTTGCCGGTCAAGCTGATCGGGGACGTCTATTTTTTCCGGTCAGCGACATTTTACCGGCCATAGACCGGCAGGTGCCGGCTAACGTAACCTCTGCTCCAGAGTGTGTGAAGCTTCATAATCCACATGATCCAGTCACAGTCTGACGTTAAGAATAACAATGTCGACAAACACATAATACAAACCAAACTCCTGCTCATCGCTCCAGGTGAAAGCATAATCCCAAAAGGAACATCGTAGCACTTCTGATGCAGCCAAACAAGTTTAATTAAAAATATGTAATCGAGCCTTCTCCATTTCTCTTCTTTCTCCAGGTAAACCGAGGAGTAAAAGTTTTAGTATCAAAAGCAAATGTTGTGTTGCTCCTTTCTCTTTCATGTGGCGAGAAAGTGAAAATGAAACTTAAAGGGCAGTAAAAAAGGGCAATAAACAATAAACAAAACAATATACAATAATTTGCAGCTTTTTGTTTAGAGTCATGACTGAACAGACTATAAGTGTGTTTAAAATATAGTTTGACAAATATCCTCATTAAAGGCTGCAAAAAAAAAAAAATTGAGCTTATAATTAACATTTTAAAAAACAGAAAAAAGAGCCGATAAGGAACCGGTCTCGAAAAGTACCAAGCCCTAATCTTGAAACCAGACTTGTGTTCCCCTGCACAAAAACAAAATGTACCACTTAGGAGGGAAGACAAGTCGTGTTCTCCAGCTTTAAGTTAAATGAATGGTGCAGTGAAAGAGTGTTTGTTAAATGTCTTTTGTTTATTCAGTTGGATGAAGACGACGCAGACGAAGAGCAGCAGGAGATTGTGGACGACAGAGAAAACGAAGGAGACACAGACGCAACCGACGCCAAACAGAAAGACAAACAGGAAGAAGAGGTAATGAGAACTATGATAAATCTGCACTTTAAGTTCAATTCAGTTTTATACAGATTAAAAAAAGTGTCAGTCATTTTAAGATAATCTAGTTTTTTCATAAACTTTTAACCCTCCGGCCAATACAATAATGTGGCTAATTTATAGATTTTTATGGGCCACACACAGTCTTTCTATAGATACAGTCGTCATCAAAGGCCACGCCCACTAATGGACCTCCGAGGGGGAAAGAGGAGTGAATCAGAACAACAGCTTTATCAGTCACTGCTCAACAACTACAACAGCAAATTAAGGAGATATATTGTGTCAAATACAGACACGAATATATGGGGATAAATAAACTGATCCATCAATGTAAATACATTCAACAATACTAACAGTATGTGCGAGCTAAATGCCTGGCGTCTTTTAGCATCTTTTTAACTTTCTGTATCTTTTCTGATGTAACGCCACATCAGCAACCTTCATTTAAACTCAGTTGTAACTCGACTTGAATTAGTTGTGCTAAAAATACACTTAATTCGCCAGAAAACGTCTTAAAAGAGGTAAAAAGTTTAGCTTCTCAACCTAAAAAATGTAAGGCATTAGATGCTTTCCCCCTCAGCAGGCCACATCCCCAATCATGACGTGTTGCCGACTGTATCTATCTGATCAGCCTGATTGGGTTTCATTTATAAATACAGTTGAGTGTCTACATAACAGTAGAAGTCAGAGAGTAAAAAGAAATGGACCAAGTACCGAACCCTGTGGCACTCCACAGGTTACTTTAGAACACTGTGAGAAACATTGGTTTACAAACTGATACCTATCGGACAAATAGGATTTAAACTAGCTGAGGTCAGTTCCTCTGACACCTACTGTACATCACATTTTAATCTCTGCAGTAAAATATTGTGGTGAGTCGTATCAAACGCTCCAGGATTGAGATCAGTCCATTGTCAGCAGCTAATAATAGATCATTTGTGACTTTAAGAAGTGCTGTTTCCAGACTATGGTGAGCTCTAAAGCCAGACTGGAATGTTTCAGCTAAATTATTCTCCTGTATTCTCCTGTCGGGGTGGACGGTAGCCAAGTGGTTAGAGCTCTGGCTTCCCAATAAGGAGGTCGTGAGTTCGACTCCCAGGTCGGACCATATCAACATCTCACGATCTCTCTGGGTGGAGTTTGCATGTTCTCTCCGTGTCACCGTGGGTTTTCTCCGGTTTCCTCCCACCTCCAAAAACATGTATGTTAGGTTAATTGGGCATCACTGCAAATTTCCCTTAGTGAGTGAATGTTGTCTGTCTAACCCTGCGGCAAGTTGGCCACTGTCCAGGGTGTTCCCCGCCTAAGGCCCTAAGTCACTGGGACAGGCTCCAGTCACCCGCGACCCCTAACGGGATTAAGCGGTAGAAAAATGAATGAATATTCTCCTGTAAGTGACGACACAGCTGTTTAACTACAACTCTCTCAAGTATTTGGAGATAAAGGGATGATTTGAAATAGGTCTATAGTTAGGTCAAGATCAAGAATCAGCATTTCAGAAGAGGTTTAATCACAGCATATATGAAGGACTGAGGGACAGCCACTTTCTAATGAACCTACATAATTGGTTTCTACTAATTTTTGCGCCCCAGGTTGACTACGACAGCGACGAGGAGGCAGTGGAGGAGGCGGATGAGGCTGAGGACGATGAAGAAACTCAGTCTAAAGAGGAGACGGTGGAGGAAGAGGAGAACGCCGTAGCCGTGACCAGACTGAAGAAACTCAAGAAAGAGAAAAGTCCGCCCGCCGTCGAGGCCAATGGACGACATGAGGGTGAACGCTGTGCTGACGTCCAATCCACCATCGAGGGTTACAGATACGACCACCAGCACGAGCTCTGGTGTGAGGTGAGTGTAGGACAGGTTCACTTTGGAGCAGTTTGGGACGTTTATGTTAATGGTTTGTGCTTCTACTGCAGCTTCTAAATAGCTGGATTATACTCTATTTTCAGTGATTCAATTCGATCTGAGTGATTCACCAAAAAGAGGTGTAATAATTCCAAGTCTGTAGTCATCTGCGTCACACCGGACAGCGTATTTCCGTCAAAATTCGTGCATACAAGTGGATTGCGCGCCGATGGTTGGGGGACAAAAAGATACTTCTAACGCCCCAACACGCTTCTTCGAGCTCCCGCTTGTTTGCAGACTTTGTTTTGCTCGAAGACAGATCACGTTGAGAGAGAGAGAGGGAGAAACGTATAAACGTAGCTTACCCAATGCATAACTTTCTCTTCCTTCAGGCAGTGTCCTTTTGCTGTCTCTGTCCTTCTCAGCTTCTCCTGTCGTACAGCAGGTTTAAACACGGCACCGAGCATTTTTAATAAATCCATCTGTGCGCGTTGTCAGTCCAGATCTTGTCCCATGTTGTTTGTTTTGTCGTTTCTGCAGACCAAGCCTCAAACGCGCCCTTTGGTTAAAAAAGTTAGTAAAAGACTTCAGTAAACAGTCCTCCTTTCCCCTTGTTGTGAGAGGAGAACAACATGTCACGTCTCACAGGAGTGGAGTCTCTGATTGACTGACGGCGACTTCTAACGCGTGAAAGATGAATTTTCCCAACTCCTGTGGCGGCCGCAGATTCGAGCGAAGTTGCGTTTGGCGCCGGTTTGAGCTTCCAATCCGCAAGACGCCGTATTTTCATACTCCTTGGCGTCTGGAGCGTCAACGGACGCTCAGACGCCAATACGCGCCACAATATGCTTTAACGCTCAAGACGCGGGTTTACATTGACTTAACATTGAAAATCGACGCAAAGACGCTGTGTGACTGGTGTAAACAAGAAAATACTTCCAGTTTATCGTCACCTTTTGGCATTTATTTCACTTTTTAGCTAAGCCTGTGTGACTCTGTGATACCTTTCAACCTTATTGTAATGAACATGGCTTCTGTCTTTGTGGGCAGTTTCATCATAGTTTTACATTTGTGAAGAAACTTTGGCAAATAAAAGAAAAAGATTACATAAAGTGGATATATTTCACCTAGCCCCAAACTTTTCAGAACCACAACCCCCACATTCGCCTGAAGATTCCTCGAGGCCTCCCAATAATGTTTCACACTCAATTCAAAATGATGTAGAATGAATTTCCTCTCAGATTAATACAAAATGCTAATGCCTGTGAACTTATTATGGATTTAAAATAGTAAATTAATCAATGCAGATCCATTTGTATTAAAAACTAAAACAAAAAATCATGAGTAATCAACGTTCTTCTCATGTTTCTGCAGGTGGACCTGGTGTTGCCGGTGTCTAAAGTGCACTTCGACCTCTCCACCGTCCTGTCGTCTCTGGCCAAAAGCGCCGTTGTCATGGAGACGAGGGGCCTGACCCGCTGCCTCCTGAGCGAGGTCACGAGGAAGAGCGGAGAGAAGGAGACTGTCCTGAACACGGAGGGAATCAACATGCACGAGCTCTTCAAGTACAGCGACGTGAGTGCTGAGGCTACTTTAAATTAAAAAAAAATCAACATTGAAATATTTTGTGAGTTTTTTTTTTGGTGTTTTTCAGATTCTGGACCTGAAGCGTCTGTACTGTAACGAGGTTCATTCGATGGCCGCCACCTACGGCATCGAAGTGGCTTTGAAAGTGATCGAGAAGGAGATCAAAGACGTGTTCGCCGTTTACGGTAAAGGAATTATACATGTGACCAGGGCTGGGCAGTTGATCACATTTGTAATTATATATCGATGATACAAAACACACTCAAACCGGCTGCACACTACGAGAGTTTTGGCCCAATTTTAAGCCCAAAGTTTCCTTCCACGAGTTCAGGGAGGTGTGGCCAGGGTAAGGATTTTCGTAAAAGATGCTTTGTCGTTTCTCTGTCTGTGCGTCACTGCGACTATTTGTCAAAAGCATCTGGTGCATCTGCCTTGTGAGGACTCCTAAATGTCAAATAAAGAAGAAACATGGCCTCATCATCTGTAAATTAATGTAACGTTTTGTGCTCGTAGTCAAAATGCAGGGTTCTTTTTTATGAGCATTACACACGTCATCTCCAACACACCTGCTCCTTAAATGATGTGAGAAACACATACTTTAGTTTACTTTACTAGACTACGGAACATGGCCAACACAGAGTTTGTTGGAACTTTTTATTTGACGCCCACAACAGCGTCACAGCTCCTTACCTCTAATAAGCTTCCGCTCTCCTGTGACCTTTATAAACCTGTTTTAATCCACTGGCGTTTCATCGTTGTTGTTGTTGTTTCACTTTTATTAAAGATCACTCGATCACGTGACACACACACTGTTCTCTGCTCACTGCTGCTCCACAAGTCCGTGTCGTCTCTGTTCTTCTGACACATGATGCCACTGTCAGACTAATAATCCTGTAAATGTCTTTATGTCTGTGGCTTGTTCTTTTTTTGGTGCGTCAAAAAATCGCAAAAGATCCTAAACTTCTCTAGTGTGCAGCTGGCTTTGTCTTGGTTGGAGGTAAACAAAGATGTGGCACACTATAGGAGATTTGGCTCAGTTTTAAGCCTGATGTGTCCCTCTACGAGTTCAGGAGGCGTGGCCAGAGTAAGGAATTTCTCCTTACGTCTGTGCATCTCTGTTACCACTAGAGATGCACATTTTCAAATTTTTCTTTAACCGTTAGTTGGAGCTCTTCACGGTCAACAATTGGTTAACCAGTTACATTAACACAATACTTTTTTATTGCTGGTATTTTACTCACAAGTCACGACTAGCTCTCAATTAGTATGTTTTGTTATCTTAAAAAGGGTCTATACAGTCAAAAACCCTGGATATTGTGTAGAACTCAGTTGAAAGTATACTTCAAACAGATTAGATTACATGTACTTTCTCTCTGTGTGTCAGGGATCGAGGTGGACCCGCGGCATCTCTCTCTCGTCGCTGATTACATGTGCTTCGAGGGAGTTTACAAACCTCTGAACAGACTGGCCATGCAGTCCAACTCCTCCCCGCTGCAGCAGATGACCTTCGAGACCAGCTTCAAGTTCCTCAAGCAGGCCACCATGCTCGGTAAGACCACGGTTATGCAGAAATCTGATAATGACGTGTGTTTCTTTGTCCTCAAACAGGGTTCTAGCTGGTCCTTTAAAAGTCTTACAAAGTCTTAAATTAGAAATGGGAAAATTAAAAATGGTCTTAAATTTGTCGAAATTAGGACTTTAGGGATGTGATTTTGGCCTTTGTCTTAGCGGGTGGTCTTAGTTATTCCTCTGTTGGCCACTTGTGCACTCTCTCCAAGCTTTGAGTGTAGAGAAGGTGTGACTCCAGTCCAGATGTGAGGGTACAATTTCATTCAGTGAACCTGAGATGTGTGTGACAAGTGAGCAGTGCATTAAGATCACTGGTAACAGTTCACAGTAGGATGGCAGCAGCTTTAATTTGGGGGAAAAAAAGTGTAATAATAGACATGTATCTGGTGAAAGTTTTTTTTTAAATGACAGTCTTTAACAACTTTGTCTAAAAATGTCTTTTCTTTTACATAAAGCCTGTTGACTTAAAGGGGGGTAGCTGCTTTTTTTAGTTGTAAATGAGTAAATTTGTGTTTTCCACTAAAATGTAGATGATAAATGCAGCACTTGGTGTAAAAATGAGACCAATGAGTATTGTCTGAACTAAATAATAACAATTTGTTGTTCTAATCGAGAGCCAAATGCTGTGCTCTGATTGGCTGAGCTTGGGAGGTCCTCCCCAGTTTCAGTCTGCTGTTTTTAAAAAGTGGTGTTTAAGTCACAGTTGCCACCAAAGATGGAATCATGTCTATATAAATCATGTGTCGAAGGATTAATGAGAGGAAGTTTTCAGATTTAAAACCTAAATTGTGTTTGCAGTGTGAGAATCAGCTACCCCACCTTTAATATAAAAATCATCAGATGGGACAGTGTCAGTGTGAATACAGCTCTCCCCACGACAGAACAGCGAGATAAAACCAGGAGAGCGCAATGTTGCATGAGGTCCGGTCCTTTCTGCTCTTTTGGATCACCGTAGCCACGCACATAACGGGTCGCTGGACAAAGGGCCAAAAAACATGCTTTTTAACCTCGATTGCACAAGTTTTTTTACGCGTGTATCCCTGTTGATGACCGTGGTGAAGTTAGTTTCACGTTGGATGTTGGATATTCGGCTCCGCAACTACAGCGGGAACTTCCCCCTGAATGTGGCTCGGCTGTGTGCACTGTGTGTGGGGAGCTTGTCTGTAATGTGCTGGTTAGTGCGCTGCTTAGGGACCGTCAACAAATTACTTGTGCTTTATTGAAAATTTTGACTAATTGAAAAATATATAAACAAATAAATCCAAATTAGTATCAGTAGAAAAACTATTGTGGAAAACCTTGTATGACTTTAAAAAAATTAACCCTTTATGGAATTTCCAAAATGTAACCCTTTGGGGGGGTTTTAAAGGGAACCCTGGTTATGAAGACAAATCTGGCTGAAACACTAGTACTGGTCATGCTTATTAAAATAAATTACTAACAAATATATAACTGCTTACAATTTTTTATAAAGTTGTCATTGTTTATGTTGTTTTAAAGCCACCGGGAGCCGCCATTTTGGTTGATGACATAAAATAGTGTTTCCATGGTTACTCCCACAATTTCATCTGTAAACAGTTTTCACAAAAACACCACTGACAGTGTCTAGTTCTTGCCTCTTCCTCTTGATTATCTTCAGTTTTACTAGATTCCACATAATCGTTCTGTATTTGGCTTTGATCCGGCTCAAACTGACAAGGTTTAACCCAGGAATTCATGTTGCTTAGTTACCTGCTACTGCCTGTTACCTTGACAACACTATTTTATGTCATAACTGCCGCAAAATGGCAGCCTCCATGCCATTTCTTCATAACACTATTTTAATAAAACTACAAATACTTCCAAGGTATTTGTCCTGTATTTATATAAGTGATGGTATTATAAGTGTTTTAGCATAAACATGTGAATATATCCAGGGTTCACTTTAAGTACATTTTCTTCAATAGCTTCTAAGTGAGGTTACTCAGAGGGCCGAATCCAACTTATTACAATAGTCCTGGGTTCTATGTATCATTCACATCTTTTGGTTTTCAAAATTAACCTTTTCGGGAATTGTTTTGATTTTTTTTCCTTGTTTAGTCCATGAAGGAAGAAGAGAAGAGCAGAAGCTTCTTTAGAGGCTGATACTGATGATTCTGAAGGACATAGAACTGGATGAAGCTGATGAAATAAATATTTAAGAGCAAATTGTCCACTGTATTTACTGAGAGAGAAAACTTACCAGAAAAAGCAGAACTATTGCTGTGTATTTATTTAACCTGCAGCCATAATTATTCAAAGTCAAAATGTTTACCTTAAACACACATAAAGCTGTTTTTACTCGCTGTTTGAACACCTCTTAACACAGATTATTCCTTTGACGTTTCCCCTGTAAACATGTAAAGACCACGTAGGTCCCTACAAAAGCTTTATCACTCAGCAGGGGTGAAACTTGCCTGTAATCATTTGTATGTGTGAAACAAGGTCCTAGTTGCTAAACTATATTGTTATTGTCTAATATTATGTGTATCCATTGCATGTTGGCGCCAATCTCCATTCACAATGTATTTAAGCGAGATGGTGTGCGCGCGCGGGAGCGCGCAGTGGGGTGACGTCACACGCCAACTGAGGAGACGGGCGGGCCTGTGCCAGCGAGCCACGGAAAGTTTTGGATTATAATCGCTGTGGATTAATCACATATGGATTATTATTTTCTCCGTGGGAGCTGCTAGACCCTAGGACTCACTCGTGGCGAACTTTGGTGGATGCGCGGTGCCGTGAGTAACCAGCCGTCGACTTCCACATAAACTTTACCTGGCGCCCGCCGTGGTGCAAATAACTTTTGCTGTATCCGCTGGTTTGGGACATTTTGGGGGTGCTAAAGGACTATTATTGACGGTGGCACTTGCATGTTGTTTATTCTCATTGTGAAGTTTGTTAATGGGAAGCGCTCGAGCGTGGGTGGTGTGGCCGTTCTTAAGTAAATCCTGGCACAGTAAATAAAAAGCCGGTGATTGTGGCCAAAAGCATTTGATTGTATTTCTGTTTTTTCCCCCTGCTGATGTGAATGAATCCTCCCGCGTCCTTAAAATTGCGTTGTAGCAGTCGCTTTCTAGAAAAGGACAGGTGAATTGTTACAGAGTGGTGGCCCGTACGGGGAACGTGGATTAGATTTGCATTTATATCAGCAGTTTTTCTGTCTTTATTATTTCTACATTTGTACGTTGGTTTCGACACGCGCATTGCATTAAAGCTGTAACTTAAACTGCGTCTCGTTATTTACATCGTGAATTAAACCTCGTCTTTTCCATTCACCTTTACGCACGGGTTACGCGCGCCCCCACCGCACGTGCACGTTACACAGCGCACTAGTTAAAGCTACTACACATATCAAAGAAGCGTGTAAGTGTAGTTTAAAGATCAGGCACACAATTAAGCTGCATTTACACTGAAAGCGAAAATGGCCAGTCCCAACCGCAGTTTGCTGGGAGAAGAAGAAGAAAGGGATGAGACCCATAATGACCCCACTCCAGTCCTTGATCCCTACCGCCATGTTAACACCAGACAAAATCAGAGTGGTGTGGCAGAACTTACAAGCCAGTTGGAGGCAATGTACATCAATGAGGAAGGACAAGCTGCTGTGGAAGCAGAGGAGGGGAATGATGAAGATGTAAAGATTGTGATGGAGCAGTTGGAAACATTAAAGCTGTCGGTCGATGGTCTGGAGGCTCGACTCAATGAAGCTGTGGACAGTACACTCAACAGAGAGGATGGACTGAGAGCAGCAATGGACAGAATGGCTGGAGAAATAAAAGAATATGTGGACGCAAAGCTGCAACATTTTGATGAAGTTGTCACAGCGTGCCTCCAGCGCCGAGACCAAAGGTGGGCAGAAGAGTTAAAAAGAGCCCAGTCTAAGACTCGTTTTTCCTGGCGACCTGCTGGAGTTTCCACACCTGTCAATGCAATGCCCTCAGCTCACCAGTCAACTGCAGACATCACCTTCCCTACTGCCCCTGCTGTTGCAACCCGACCTCCCATAAGAATGGAGTTTCCTCAGTTCGGAGAATCAAGGAATTCTTCTGATGTCACAGATTTCATCGAGCAGTGTGAGAACTTCCTGACACTCAGACCTCTGAACGACGCAGAGTTGATGGGAACACTCAACACAGTCCTGAAAGGTCCAGCTCGCAGTTGGTGGTTGGCTGCTCGCAACAATATCAACAACTGGGCCGAGTTCAAGCAAGCCTTCCTGGAAGCATTTCTGCCTATGGACTATCAATCAGAGATCGAGGAGCAGCTCCGGACTAACGTCCAGGCCCCAAGTCAGTGCTTAAGAGATTTTGCATACGACCATCGTGCCCTCTGTCTAAAATGGAGACCCGACATGAAGGAAGGGGAGATTGTGCACCGCATCCTCAGCGCCTGTAATCCAAGGCTGGCCAGTGGACTGCGCGGCACTGTAACTACTGTGGAACAGCTGGTGAAGGTGGGCTCTCTCATTGAAAAAGACTGGAGTAACACCAAAGACTATTGGAGCAGAGTCCAGCAGTCACACCCTCCAAAAAGGGGTGGCAAGAAGTCGGACCACAGCTCAAACAAAAGTCCTGGTGCTGATCTAGCGTCTGCTGTGGGCGAGCCATCACTCCTTGTTGTTCCAATCAGGCTTCGTGGGTCCAAAGGTGATGCAGTCCTGGACTCTGGATGCACTTACTCGCTCATGAGCCTCTCGTTGTGGAAATCAGTCAAGAAGGATGGAGAAGTTCTGGCCCCAAGTGAAATCCCCAAGTTTGTCATGGCCAACGGGCAAGAGAACAAGGCGCTTGGCAAGGCCACTCTGCTCCTGAATTTGCACGACTTCCACGGCACCCTCGGAGTTCATGTTCTGGCTGACGACAATCTCTGCATGCCCCTGCTCCTCGGTCTTGACTTTATGACAATGTCTCAGATCACACTGAAGCCACACCTGAGGAAATACATCCTGCCAGGAGGAAAGGAGCACACATTTCTTCCCAAGGCGAGAGTGGCGCTTCAGTGGTCCCACAAAGCACCTCCTATGAACTTTTATGTGGCTGAAATAACCAGACCTGTCATTCCCCTCCTCGAAGCCCAGCCTGAACTGGTGCGACCACTGCTGCAGAAGTGGCCGACTGTTTGGACTGATGCCACTGGCGCCACCCAAGTAATCAAGCACAAGATTGTTACAACTGATGAAGTGCCAGTGAGAAGGAGGGCATACAGAGTGTCACTCCAAAAACAAACTGTCATTGAGGACCAAGTGCAAAAGATGCTCGAAAATGGTGTCATTGAGCCGTCCACGTCTCCATGGTCCTCTCCAGTGGTTCTGACTCCAAGAAAGGACGGGACGCCACGCTTCTGCGTGGACTACAGAGCTTAAACGCAAAAACTCAGCATGACGCTTATCCGATGCCTTTGATACATGAAATCTTGGAGTCTCTGGAAGGCGCTCAGTATTTCAGCTCACTCGATCTTAAGAGCGGATACTGGCAAGTGGCTATGGATGAGGAAAGTAAGCTCAAGACCGCCATGACCACTCACTTGGGGCTGTTCCAGTTTAAAGTCATGCCCTTCGGCCTTCGTAACGCTGGGGCCACTTTCCAGCGCCTGATGGAGATCGTCCTTGGTGAGCTGAGGGGGAAGATCTGTTTCGTATACATTGATGACATCATCGTTTTCTCAAAAACACAAGAGCAACACCTCCGTGACCTTGAAGCTGTGTTTGCCAAGCTCCATCAAGCAAACCTGACGCTCAATGTCAAAAAGTGTCATCTGTTTCGGCATCAGCTCACCTTCCTCGGCCATCTGGTGTCCGGAAAAGGGGTGGAAGTGGATCCAGCAAAGGTCTCCGCCATCGCAGAGTACCCCATCCCAGTTGATCTGAAAAGTCTTCAAAGGTTCCTGGGCATGGTCGGCTGGTACCATAAGTTCATACCAAGATTTGCAGATATCGCCGCCCCATTGAACCACCTAAAAAAGAAAGATGTTCCGTGGAACTGGTCCGCAGCTTGCCAGGCCGCCTTTGATCAGCTCAAAGCTCTGATACTGTCTCCTCCTGTCCTAATTCAGCCACAGCCACAGCTCTGCTTCCAAGTCCACTGTGATGCCAGTGACGTAGGCCTAGGGGCTGTCCTCATGCAGACCGTTGAGGGTGAAGAACGCCCCATAGCCTTCGCCTCCAGAGCTCTTCAGGGCGCAGAAGTCCGTTATTCTACGGCAGAAAAAGAATGCTTGGCGGTGGTGTGGGCTGTAGAAAAGTGGAAGCATTTCCTCGAGGGAACCACATTCGATGTCTACACCGATCACAGTGCCCTGGCCTGGGCGTTCAACTGCCCCAAGACATCCTCACGACTTACACGCTGGACTCTGCGACTCCAAGCTTTCAATTTTCGAGTCCACTACAAAAAGGCTGCTGCAACGTTGTTCCCGATGCCCTCTCACGAGCACCCCAGCCACCTGAGGGGCAAGTATGTCTGTCGTGCCAAAAACGTACTGGTCAGACATTCCCAGCTCCCTCCAAGAGATCGCTGACGCTCAAAAGCTGGATACCCCCTGTCAAGAGCTCGGGCCGTCCACCAGCCAGCCCAGTCCAGGCCGCATCCACTACCAACTCCAGCAGGATGTGTGGTATAGAGGAGTTCCATCCAAGCACGGAGGCTACAATTACCAACTAGTAGTCCCTGCTGCCCTCGTGCCACAGTTCCTCGCTTATTACCACAACAGTCCTTTTGGTGGTCATCTTGGCAGGATAAAGACACTGCTAAAGATTCTTCAAGTGGCTTGGTGGCCGACAGTCCGCAAAGATGTTTGGAGCTACATCCGCACCTGCAGTACATGCCAGCAGTACAAAAGTTCTAATGAAAAGCCAGCTGGACTTCTCCAATCTTCTGAAGTCAAAGAACCAGGAGAAATGATCGGAGTAGACTTCATGGGCCCTTTTCCATTAAGCAAAGACCGGAACTCAGTGCTGATGGTGGTGGTGGATTACTGGAGCAGATGGGTTGAGTTGTTCGCCCTCAAAGATGCGAAGACCCCAAAAGTCTGCAAGATTCTGAAAAACGAGATTTTCACTCGCTGGGGAGTCCCCAAGTTTATGCTGTCGGATCGGGGCCCCCAATTCACAAGTCATCTGCTGTCCCAATTGTGTGAGGCCTGGGGAGTGACTCAAAAACTTACCACAGCTTATCATCCCCAGACCAACATGACAGAAAGAGTCAATCGCACCTTGAAGACGATGATTGCTTCCTTTGTCGGGAACCACCATCAGGATTGGGACAAATGGTTGCCTGAGTTCCGGTTGGCCCTCAACACTGCTGTGCATGAGACTACTGGCGTGACCCCTGCAGTGCTGGCTCTTGGACGGGAGCTGAAGGGACCGCTTGAGAGACTTTTGCATAAAGCTCCAGATCCACACACAGCTGCATATCAAACTATTCAGACACACACTCAGTTGAGGGAGGGAGTTGAAAGACATGTCGGCGCATCCAAAGCTAGACAAGCCAGATACTACAACACACGACGCAGGGATGTACACTTTGTAGTCGGTAGTCTGGTCTGGATTAGGTCGCACCCGTTGTCCAAAGCTTCCGCTAAATTCTCTGCCAAACTTGCGCCCAGGTGGGTAGGGCCTGCTAAGGTAGAGAAGAAGTTAGGACCTGTGAATTACCAAGTTCGTTGGTTAACAGACAAGTTAAAGGTGGACACTGTTAACGTGGTAGACATGAAACCCTATTATGGACCCTATAAGCCGCCGGCTGGGGGGGGGGACTGTAAAGACCACGTAGGTCCCTACAAAAGCTTTATCACTCAGCAGGGGTGAAACTTGCCTGTAATCATTTGTATGTGTGAAACAAGGTCCTAGTTGCTAAACTATATTGTTATTGTCTAATATTATGTGTATCCATTGCATGTTGGCGCCAATCTCCATTCACAATGTATTTAAGCGAGATGGTGTGCGCGCGCGGGAGCGCGCAGTGGGGTGACGTCACACGCCAACTGAGGAGACGGGCGGGCCTGTGCCAGCGAGCCACGGAAAGTTTTGGATTATAATCGCTGTGGATTAATCACATATGGATTATTATTTTCTCCGTGGGAGCTGCTAGACCCTAGGACTCACTCGTGGCGAACTTTGGTGGATGCGCGGTGCCGTGAGTAACCAGCCGTCGACTTCCACATAAACTTTACCTGGCGCCCGCCGTGGTGCAAATAACTTTTGCTGTATCCGCTGGTTTGGGACATTTTGGGGGTGCTAAAGGACTATTATTGACGGTGGCACTTGCATGTTGTTTATTCTCATTGTGAAGTTTGTTAATGGGAAGCGCTCGAGCGTGGGGTGGTGTGGCCGTTCTTAAGTAAATCCTGGCACAGTAAATAAAAAGCCGGTGATTGTGGCCAAAAGCATTTGATTGTATTTCTGTTTTTTCCCCCTGCTGATGTGAATGAATCCTCCCGCGTCCTTAAAATTGCGTTGTAGCAGTCGCTTTCTAGAAAAGGACAGGTGAATTGTTACAAACATGAGTCTATTCAAACATAAAATCTAGTGCACATATTCCCCTGACAAAGATAAAAAAGTGTAGAAGGCAGAGAGAGTGTAGTAGATCTCAGCGATGGAATGTAAATGACAAAACGACCCAAAGCAAACAATCGGAAATGATCTTTTTTTGCACTTGAAACGAGTTGTAATGTGAAAGCTGCAGATGTGCCTGGTTTGGTCTAAAAATGCATTAAATGATCTGTTATCTTGTTTGACTTCCTGTTTGAAACTGTTGAACTTTTCATGGTAAAATAGAACTGGAACAAGCAGCAGATTTTGAATGACTTGTTTTTGTTGTTGGAGAGAGGCTGCTTGACAATTTTGAACCAAACGTGTTTTAATTGGAATCTGAATTTTCTAAGTAGTCGCAAGCAGTGCTTAATTTGTAAATCCAACGTTGCCGGAACAAAATGTGGCTTTTTAGAACCGGGGTCCAAACAAGGTCTAACTTCTACCTTTACTGTTCATTCTCGGGGTTGAACTAGGGGAAAACCGGATAGGCAAATTCACTCTACTTGTTAATTTCTCTGAAATCGAAGCCACAAATGATACTAAATGACACACCACAAGTTTTTTATTCTTTACTTTTCGTATTTTGGTCGCGTTTTGTCTTTATCTTTCTCTCTGATGAGCTCACACATTCTAGTAGTGGAAAAGTCATGTTTTTTTTTTTTTTGCAAACACACAATTAATAATGACAGGATTAATTATCAAAGGGTACATAGCAATAATATACAGACTCGGCACGGTGGCAGAGCGGATAGCGCTCTGGCCTCACAGCAAGAAGGTCGCGGGTTCGATTCCCGCTCAGGCCCGGACCTTTCTGTGTGGAGTTTGCATGTTCCTCCCCGTGTCTGGGTGGTTTCCTCCGGGCACTCCGGTTTCCCCACCAACCAGTAACATGCATGTTAGGGAACACTTGGTGATAGTCGGAGGTTGAGGCGCCAGGTGTTTAGGTGAATCGCCTCTGCTGAGTTGCCCCAGTGCAGTTTATTGTCTGAGCGGGGAGGGAGGGGTTCATCTCACTGTGAAGCGCTTTGTGACTCTGCACTAATAAAGATTACTTACTTACTTACTCATGTAAATAGAGCACATGGGAGTAAAAACATGAGGCGCACACACACACACACACTGGTCTACAAGGGGGTTTTAATAATAAAAATAATATTTTTATTATTTTTTTTTATTTGTTTAGTTTTTTTGTGTGTGTGGAAAAGTCATCTATCGAAACTGGGGCTGGGCCATTAATCGAAAAATTGAAAATCGAATCGAACCAAATTGTCAATTATTTGGTGGTGAGGTTTGAATCGAAAAATCGTAAACCAATTTTTTTTCAGTAAAAATGTGTAGTTTAGAGCAAAAGTAAAACTTTGAGGCAGAATATTTTTTAAAAATGTATAATAAATGAGACATAATTAAGGTTTTTGTTTTGTTTATGTTCATGAATGACATTTTCATTTGTTTTTTGAAAAGGTTAACCAAAAAATTGAATCGAAAATTGAGATTGAACGCTCAGTTTAGAACGCTTAGAATACCAGGAAGTTGTCCTGTTATTATATTTTATTTTCAACATATTTTCAAGCTTTTCTTCACAAGCCTGTTCATGATTCACGTAAAACTGTCATTTATATTTACAACTCTACTAAATTAAATTAAAATGAAAAACCTGTCATATTCACTTTAAGCTGTGCCAGTGCCGTTATCAAAGTTCTGACAAATAAAATTCTCAAATATTTTTGTTGTTGTTGTTGTCTGTTTAATAGGATACTTGCTTTAAATGAATATGTACTTTGAACATTTACAGTAGCCTAGGTTTTTTTAAGCATTATAACTTCTTAATAATAATTGATACCTATGATTTTAGTTTTTACCTAAATATCCACATTTTTCTTAGCTGAAAATGGAGCTTAAACTATTTTCTTTGAGGAAGTATTTTTGGTTTCCCTTAAATTAGGAGGAAGTAAAATGTGATCTATTTTTATTTCTGTACATTGCCAGTCCTGAACTAGTTGAGCAAACAACAAATAACTTTCATAATTCATGTTTTTATTTATTTTTTCCTAGGTTCTCGAGATGAACTGGAATCGCCGTCTGCTTGTCTCGTCGTGGGAAAAGTTGTGAAAGGAGGGACTGGAATCTTCGAGCTGAAACAACCGCTAATAAATTAAGAAGAAACACAATTAAGACGTTTACAGACATGTTTGACTGACTTAATGATCTTTATCGAAATGTGCCCAGAAAATGTTGAGATATCACAGTATTGTCTAAATGTCAGCAGTGAGTGGCAAGAATGTATGAGAGTTGATGGGGTTTGTTTATTTTAAGTTCTCCAAACACGACTAAAACAGGAAAAAGCAGCAACAGAATGATAATAAATATAAACAACCACATCTACTGCTAAACACTGAGTTTGTATGTGACATTTAAAAAGAGAAAATCGGTAAGCAGTGTCAGAAAAGCAGAAAAACTACAGGAACACTTCTGTTCCTCTCACTGACACAAACCTTATAATCATACACTGAAAAACTCTTTGCCTAATGAGTGAAAAATGTGTTGTTCAGCAATAAAAATGTTCTAAATGTCCAACTGCTGTTAGCAAACAAGTTAGCACTGTTTCCATGACAACAGAAAAGCTTTATTACATTTTTGTCAAGCAAACGCTTCAGAGGAAAAATGTAGCCACAAAAAATAGAGAAACACATTTTATCTCATTTTCTTATCAGACTTTTGCCTCAGACATAATGTTGAGGAGCATTTTTCAAATAAAATAATGTCTTTGCATAACCTCTATAGAGGGATTTTTTGTTTATCAACACGGGCGATGTGCACGCACCCGACCTCATTGACACAAACAGTGGAAACAAGACTTAAAAGCTTCGTTGTCAGCTAACTACAAGGACAAAAGTTCTGCTGCTAAATCAACATTTGTGAATAAAATTCGACCCTACGAACCTTAAAAGTTATATTCAGGTGAAAAAACTGCAAGAAAAACACTGCAATTCAAGCTTCAGGAGACAGACGTGTGTCAGACCGGTCCAGAACTGATCCAAACAGCTGCTCTCGTCCCATTTCATTGTTTAATTCTAAGAAGTTTCCCCATGTAAGCAGAGGTAGAGCATCCCTTCTGCGTAATGCATGCACAGTAGAGCGGAAAGTGGCGTGGACTGAAAATCTCTCTATACAAACTCAGGCCAAGACAGCATCAATGTTAGATGAAGTAAAGTACCTTTTATTAAAAGACTTTACAGACTTGTACATATATTAAATTAACTCATATTGTTTTTGACAAAATAATGCAAAACAGTTGAGTTGAACATTTAGATGTTTTTTTGCCTAAATGTGCTGTATTTTATTAATAAGCCAAGAAGAGAATGTAACTAATATTTCAGAAAGGTCTGAGTATTAAATAATACATTTTCAATCACTTTCTTGTTTGGATTTTATTCTTTGTTTGTTTTTCTTAAAGTAAACAAGACATTTCCTCGAATTTGTAAATGCTTATATTACCCAGATAAATGTCTATGAGCCATTAGTCAATAATATAACTGTTAGTTTATAAGCTGCTTAATAAAATAGGCTTGTGCTTTATAAGCGCGTATTAAGAAACAACTACGGCAATGCCTTGTATATACGGAACAAAGAAATCTAAGGTGTTACCAATGATTGCATAAAAATTCTCAGAAAAGTGTGTCAGACCGGATGGAATGCCAAATAACATAGCCAGAGGGTTTTATCAGGGTTTCATGCTTTATTACTTACAATACCTTTCAACTTGTATTTACCCTTTACGAACTGCCACTTGACTGATGTAGAACTATTATATTTAACGAGTCAAAATTAGAAAAAATAAATAAATAAAAGCACAAAAACGTGTAATAAGCACGTTATCTTGCTGGTTGCTATGGTGACGCTCCGTTTTCATCACGGAACGGAGAATGTGAATAAAATCAGAATAATTTCGGACAACTTGGTGAATGTCCTCGTAATGTCACACGGGAGAAACTTATCAACGATGTAGCAGTTAAAAATAATTAGCTTTTTATTTATTTATTTTCTTTCTTACGCTTTTATTATGAAACCCGGAAGTTGTGTGAGTTTTTTTTCCTTCTCGGCCTCTGATTGGCTGTTCCTGTAGGCTGCAGAACGCTACTGCTCCTACTCGTTCTAGATTGCGAGCTACGCGTATTTCTGAACATTTTCGACTCAAACGTGGTCCATCATGGTGCTTCTCGAGACATGGGAAGGTAAGACGCTTTATTATGTTTATAAATTAATCCTAAGTGAAGCAACACGGTTTAAAAATACCTAAAAAAAAGATGCTTCGCTTGGCTGCGTCGATCTCGTGAGCAGCAGCAACATAACATAACGGTGTAAAAATATCTGCATAAAACGTCAAATTATGTTTGTTCAGACGTAAGTTAATCAACATTAACATTATCTCTGGAATTTGACTTGAAATGCGTCTAATTTTCAGCGTCGAATTGGGACAAAATGCTACGTTTTCGTTTTAGAATAGTTTGTTGACTTGACTCATTAGCTGCTGACTTGTATTTTTCTAAAACATTTAACGATACACTTTTAAAATAACATTTAATCACACTGTTTAAAGTTTCGAAATAGGTAAAGAATGCAAAAGAAAAAAAACTTACCTTAGATCATGTCTCATCTATAAATAATAATAAAAAATGTCTTTATGTACCAAAACAATAAATAACCATTTCGATGAATAGTTTGCCCAAATTGTATATTTGTTATAGAGTTGCAAAATCTATCGCAGTTGAGCTGAAATCGCAATTTCAGCAAGTAGCAGACGACATTACTATTATTCTCTCTGCACAACAAATTAAGTCTATTCATGTTTTAAAGCTGCTTAGCTTGTAGGGCTGTTGTCGACCAAAGAAAATCTTGGTCGACTAAAAACATGTCCCATCGACTAAAAAGGGGGCGTGGCAAAAGCTCTGAAGCTAAAAGTAGAGTTGTCAAAATATTTCAAATCAATGCCAAAACTAGTGTCGAAATTAGATACTCATTTGAACAAACACAGATGACATTAACAGACACAAAATCAGATCTTTTCTGCAAAAAAAAAGAAGGAAAAAAATAAATACAAATTTTTAAAATTATCTTTAGTTTCATCAAAACTGGTTTGAAACTAAAATGTTTGATCATAAACTTGGATTTTGTGTTGAAAATGTCAGTCCAGTGTATAAAAATCTGACTTTCTTGAAAGGGCATTCTAATTGTCATTGTTGTATCGAGAATCAAGTTTATTCTTTGGTATCAAAATCATGTTTGTGACAACTCTGCAAGAAACCTTGCACAAAAAGAGTAATAATATTTTGTAATTCATGCAAAAACTACAGTTTAAACAGAAAAGGAACAGTGTGTTTATATAAAAAGGCAATTCAGACTAATGATTCCTTATGATGTAAATACAAGAATTAGTCGACTAATAACATTTTGGTCGACCAAAACTCCGCTGACCGATTAATCGACTGAACGACTAAAGAATTACAACCCTATTAGCTTGTAGTTTTGATCTTGGGTTATTAAAAGAAATGCATCTGAATAATTTGCCGGCACAAGTTCAACATCTGACACTTGGTGTATGAGGTTCTTTTAAAATATGATTTAGTAAAAATAGAGATTGAAACTGTAGTCTAATCCAAACTGATATCTCTGTATTATTTTAAACAGCTGCTCTTTGAGAGCTGAAGCTTATTAGAAACAAAGAACCTGGAGGACACCGAGAGCCTGGAATAACTTGTACAAACTGGCTTCTTTGGTTTTTAATTTTAATGAAACATTTTCAGAATGTAAAACAGGCCTTGGCTTGTTCCAGATTTTAGCTGTATAAACTAAAACACTGATTACTCACGTTACATGGCAACAAAAGACTTTTTATCGTTTAATAGGGCTGGAACAATATATTGTTTTGCAAATATTGTGATACAATTTATGGTATCGTTCTGCATTGAATAAAGAACATTTAAATGTACTTTTACCCTCTGTTACATTTACATATGTCACAGTCAAAGCTGCTGTTCACATCACAATTGTGTCAACACTGTTTTGCAATACACCCTGACTAATTACAGTTTTTTCATTTGTTATTGTAAAAATATGACAGTACCTTAGCTAATCTCTTTGATAATCTGCTTTTTTGGTGAAATCGTCATATCGTGATTTCCCTTTTCTTTATTTGCAGCACCTGTCTGTTCAAATACATACTTTTTTTTACAACCTAGTCTCAGAGTTGCCAAATCCAAATCTTTATAGCGACTTTGGGCTTCATTTTTAGAAGTCTCTTTTGGACTGTGCTTTCAGTTCATAAAAGGAATGAATTTTAGCATTTTTTAAGGTTTGATGCATGAAAATATATCATTTCATATGACAGAAATATGGATTTTTAGCATGTTTTCATGTCTAAAAGTCATTATTAGGCTAATGTTAGGAAAAACACATACACTTGTTTTGCAGCAACACACAATGTTCAATTAATCTATTACTTAATTAACTTTTATTGAAGGGCTGAGATTTAGCTGCTGATAGTAAATTGTATTTACTAGGGCTGTACTCAATGTATCGATACGGGGATATATCGTGACAAGCTCATTGGCAATATGCGTATCGTTACAAAAAGGTGTATCGGGATACATATCGGCATATTTAAATTCATATAATTTACACTTATGAACCTGGACTGCAGCTTTAAAGCTGAATCTACTGAGCTGAACAATGACTTATTTGTAAGACACTTGTGTCTAACATAAAGAGTAGTTAGAAAATACAATTCCTCTGCATTTGACACTTGATACGTGACATATTAAGGAAATTATATCTGCATATATGTGTATCAGGATACGTATCGTATCGTGACCTCTGTATCGGGATACGTATCGTATCGGAAGGCTCTTGGCAATACCCAGCCCTAGTATTTACCTCAAAGACAATAGGAAAATAAACGGTCTATAGAATTGTGATGAAATTGAAATCGTGATCTGGCTCCAAGAAAATTGTGATTTTAATTTCTTACTGTATCGCCCAACCCTTATATCAAGTCTCAATGTCCTGTGTATTGCAATATATTTTGTACCACAGCCTCTTGTATTGTGATCGTATTGTATCGTGGCCAAAGCGTTTTGTCCCAGAGTCCTACTTTTTAAGTGTTTTTATTGCTAAAAATCTGTAATATTTTACTGTTTTATGATATGTTGCTTCAGTAATGCAGCGACTCTTGCCTCAAAAAGATAGCTTCTGTTCAGGTCAGCTTCTGTTCAGGATAGCCTTCTCACTCTGAACTTACACTTCCTTTTTTTTGCACTATTTTTAAGTGTTACTGATTGTGTTATTATGTTTTTTAATCTTTTGTAAAGTGTCCTTGAGTGTCTAGAAAGGCGCAGTTAAATAAAATTAATTATTTTTCTATTATTATTATTTTAGCAGCTAAACTAACTTGCCCAGTTAACAACTACGATTATCAAAAAACAGTTATGTTTTTAGTCGACTTTTATCGTCGTCATGATTAGTTGAATAATCTTTTTACAGCCCTAGTAGATACAAGTCCATTTATTTTAGTCCTTCACTCCAGACAGTTTTCCACAGAATTATACAGAGACAATGGAACTGGTTTTGATACATTTATTTAATACAGTTTGTAAAAGTCAAAACACATTGATTATAGCTTTGTTGTATAGCTCTAAGATTAAAGGAAGTTCTTAAAAAAGTATTTAAAAATGTTCTTCATCTCATTCTCGATCCATATTTGCTTTTTTATTATCTGCATCGCCATTGGATTTCATAATGAGTAACTAAACTTTTGAACCAGCTGTTTACCTTGAATACATTTTGTCAGTTTTGCTGCTCGTCAATTATTAACTGTGTGTTAGCAGCTATTGTTTCTTAAGTTATTATTAATGACTTGTGTAAGGTCATCAATCATGCATGTGTTGGGTAATGACCGTGGACCCCCTGTTAAGTGCAGTTTTACACGGAGCGTTCCTTTTGTGTTGTCGCTAATGATTAAGCCAAATATTGACTAAAAACGTCAACCTCTGTGTAGGTCAGGGGCCGACTGAGAGGAAGAGGAAGAGCACATGAGACCCTCCCAAACCAGCCCAACGCAGACATGAGGCTGGCCAAAAGAATCGCCCGCGAACAGGTAAAGAGTGATTCATTCTCTGAAAGTGGGATCATTTTGTCTCTTCTTTGAAAGGTATTTACAAAAAATGATATTTGCTTAATTTTCTACTGTATGTTATGTTATGTTCTTCTTAAAGGCCAATTTATACTTCTTACATCCGACGTCTAAACTTTGTTCGGCCCGCTCAGGCTGTAAGAACAAAATAATGTTATTTTGTCCCGTTCATGTGGGTTGTTCTTGACACATCAGCTGAGCAGAACTTTGTTTGGCAGAGCTGTGCGGCAGCTCGGCACTGATTGGCTAATTTTTCAAAGTTTTTCTCATAGAATCCACTGATGAATCTTTTGACAGTTCTGTGTTGCCCTGTAGTATTTATCAGCCGAACATGCCTCTCTCCCCTCGTCAGCGTAAACTACGGCTGTCAAATGATACCATGCCACTGCTGTTTGTTTGTCCCACATTTATGGCAGAGCCTGTTGTTAATAGAAACATTAAATAATCAACAATATAACTAGCTACTGTCGAGGTTAAAGCGGGAAGAAAATGATTCAAATCTCAGGATCATTTCTTAATCATACAAACTCCTTCGCTAACACATAATGATGAGATGAGCAGGACTCTGGTCCTGTGTCTGTTCAGGTTAAACACAGCGAAGGATGGACAGCACCAGTTTTAAAGCAGGAGGTTAGTTATTAAGTTATTATGCAGCTTCTTTGTGACAGAGGGGAATGATGGAACAGCTTTTATTGTGCAACAGGGATGTATCAGGGATGAATTTAAGACAGAAGCACATTTGTGTGGGGCTGATGTGAGGAAGTGGTGAAGAGACAAACGTGTTGCAAATGAGAAAACGTTCTGGCCCAGCATCTGTGCACCTGCAGAAAATACAAAAACACCCCCAGAGCTGTCTGTGATCAAAATCTACATAGCAACCGCGTGGAAGTGGTTGTTAGGGCTCAGGAGGGCGGAGTCTAGAGGACTTCGGCTGAAGCTCAAAAGTAGACCAAGGAAAGATTGATTTTTTTGTCTATTTCTTTAAAAAAATATTGGCGTAAAATATTGACCAAAAGTGTGACATTCTGATCTTGAATCGACTATAGCGGTGCTTCTCAAAGTGTGAGGCTTGTCCGTTTAGGGCGTAGAAGGTTTTTGGGGCGGGTGGCGCCCTTTTCTCTCCCTTGCGCTCATAAACAGCCCACAAACAGAGGATCTCTTCCGCTGCAGTTAGCGCAGTGGGAACAAGGAAGAGAGATCTGCTGTACTGACAGACGGACAGAGTCGAGTCTGTTCGTCGTCTGAGTTTTTAAATCATTTAAAAAGACCCAGGAACACAGAAATACAGACTGTTAAAGTCTTCACACGGAGCTGACACCTCACTATATATGCACTTTGTTTTACTTTCCACAGTGTATTTAGTGCGCACTCAGGTGGTTTTAACAGGGACTATGCCAGAACTGGATCAAGAACTGAAACAGGACTAACCAAGGACTAAACAAGACTCTATCATATATAAATACCTGTTCAGCCTAAGTAAGATGAAATAACATTCTGATCCTAAAAACATCCAAACTGATTAACACTAGTATTATAATTATGTAATTAGCCACATATTTATTGAACTAAAATATATATATATATGTTTTAAAATGTATAATTTGATGCTAAAATTATTTTCTAAGTCAAAATATCACAGACAGACATTTTTGCAGACTTATTTAACAGGGTTTTACTCGGAGGTAGGGCTGCACGATATTGAAAATTTTTGCGATATGCGATATGGGCTCTGAGATTGCAATATTCGATATTTTTGCGATATTTATTTTTCAATTAAGAATTTCTCTGTACATTTATTTAAAGTCGTTATTACACTATTAAAACGATGTGCGTATAAACCGCACACGTTTTGTGGCTTAGTAATTGCTTAATCATTTTATTAACTTATTTTTATTGAGGCGCGGTCATGTTTTAGGACGATTTTTTACACGGCTTAGTTGCTGGTTGCTCTGAAAATCTGGCAATCGCAGTCGGTACCCCTACACACGTTATGCCTGACAGGTCACAGCTTTATCACAACTAGTTTTTTTTGCCTTTTCAATCTTGTTTTAAACCAACACAAATCACAAGAGTTGTTCTTAAGAGGAGAAGACGAGAACGGAGTCAAACCACTCGGCGCTAAAAGCGGATGAATAATGCATAAAAATTTAATAATTTATTGCACATCCTTGCGATATGGATATTGCACGTGTCAATATTGCGATATCGATATTTTTTCGATATATTGTGCAACCCTACTCGGAGGCATGGCAAAAAGAGAAGCCCTGGACTATAGACATAATCATTTTATCTAACCTAATGTAAACTTGACAAATCTTGTAATAAAACACAACAAAATAAGAAATAGTGAGTGCAGCTAATCAATTATGTGAACTTCATTCAGAGCTGTTACTACATTATTACAGGTCTGATCTCGGACTACGCTTCAGTGTCATGAGCAGATTTACAGCCAAACCAACCCTTTTTATTGCTTTATTAACAAAAACATCAGCACTTCTCTGTCTGCCGTTATCACCAGAGTAAATTATGACTTACAAGGCGGAATAATGTACGTTCCTGTTGTCGTTGGAACCCAGACTCATAATCTAGTACATTCCTTTTCTAAATCAAGACTTGTGGAAAAAAAGAAGAAAAAAAAACGACTTGTGTGAAATCAAGTTGAGAGATGAAAAGCTGTAAACTTCTGGAACCAAACAGCTCGTAAAGTTTCAAAGTGCATTTTTTATCACCACATCTGCAGTTAAAGATCAATATAATAATAATAATAATCACCATAGTTACTGTTTTGTTTTCTCAAGACCAGACGGGCAGTAATTCCCGATAATATTTTGTAACAAGCAGAGATCGACCAATATGGGTTTTGGGGTGGCCGATGGCGATGCCGATTTCAGTGGCTGAGTTCAAGGCCGATATATGCATTTTGAATGCAACAGGACAACAAACACAGAATAAAAAATAAAAGTACATACTTAAAGGGGTCCTATTGTGTTTTTTTATATTTAGTAAGAAACTAGAACATGTGCAGATCAGTAATTGACCTTTTGTTTATTGTAAAACACAAAGTTGACCTAAAACAACTTAAAAATAGAAACAGCTCTACTGACTTCCTGTTCAAAACTGATAAGCCCCGCCTCTTTGTTTTAAAATGTAACTGTAAAAAGCAACAGATTTTTAAAAACAATTTGTTATTGTTAGAAAGTGGCTATGGGACAGTATTGAACCATAAAAGTTTCACTTTGAGTTTTAATCTGTTGAATAATAACAAGTAAATACAGGAAAGTGGGAGGGGATAGGTGGTAGGTGAGAACAGGGATTTATGAGCAGTTGAGCTGCAGCAGAAGAACGACAAGAGATCACTCCAACATGCATGAATCAATTCAAATATAACTTTGAGTAAACTAATGATGAAGACAGGCCGTTATAAATTATATATTTGACATAATAGGCCTCCTTTAATATATTGTCTAATGAATAATACACAAGTATATTACTTGATAAATATTTATTTAATTACAATTTCACAATGACAATCTACATATTTGATGTATTTTTTCCCCCTCTTCGGCTCTGATTGCTCACCATTTTCTTACAATTATCGCACTTACCCTTCCCTGAAGTCAGTTGGCTAAAATAATCCCAAATGGGATTGAGATTTTGTGCCATTGCCTGTAAAAAAGATAAAATGTTTATTAGCCTTATATCTATAAGCCAAAAACATTATGTTTTAGTAATTAATTAAAAAAACAACAAAAAGTGATACTATATCAAATTATTTATTAAATTATATATTTATTGTTAAAAAGATTTTTAGCTTTAAACAGGCATTTCAGTGGTTTTTATTCTTAAAATTAAAATAAACTCTTAAAATTAAAATCACTTGCGTTTCATGTCGACGAGACTGAAATTAACTCGGACCAGAAAAACGAAGCGAATACTTTTGCGGTGCCTGATCAAAAAACTGAAGTTTTCTTTCAGATAATTATTGTGTTCTAGTTTCTTTCATTACGAAAATGTGAAGCTGAGTAACTATTAAAAAAATTAAATACATAAAAAAAATAATAATAAAAATCGGCCTTGAAGACCAAAATTGAGGCCGATATTATAAAATCTCAAATATCGGTCGACTGATATATCGGTCGGTCTCTAGTAACAAGGGTTATTAAGGCATTAAATGTGCTCTAACTTGACTTGTATTACTGTGTGTGGAGACTTTTGGGTGTTTAATTCAGACAAAAACAGTCTGTAATCGAAGAATGAAGTAAACTTTAGTGTGGTTTATCCTTGCTTTATTTTTTACAGTGTCCACAGTTTATATTCTAGAGTAGTTTTTTGCTTCATTCTTTGATTCTGTTTTTCAGTCCCTCGTGATTATTTTTTAAGTTTATTTTTTCCTTGTAAGTAGCCATGTTTGTAGTTTTACATCATAATGTTTCTACGTTTCTGCAGAAATACTTGTTTTTCACAGAAGCTTTTAAAGTCAACCTTTGTCACCTGGAGAGCTGCTTTTATAAAACAAAATGATTATTTTTGGTTGACCTGCTTTGTACTTCTTATCACTGTAACTACTGACTTTATCTACTTTATGAAGCTGAAAAACAGACATAAAGTTAATGATTATTGTGATCATAACACGAGTTATATAAACTTTATATGACGGTAATCACAAGCTTTATTTGGGTTACAGTTCTATGCTTGTAAAACTCATATATCAGTCAGAGGCGGACCTAACTTTTGAGGGCCCTGAGCAGAAATCTACTTTGGGGGCCGTTTCTGTGAACATTAATCCGTCAAGTCAGAACAGCATTTAAACTGACTTTTTTCATTATAATTTATAATGGAGGTTATGCACCGACATAATTTTATTCCAAAAATGCTTAGCAACATTTAGAATGAGTGGCAAATCTTCATGTATTTCTTTGTTGTCGTGGCAACGGCTTGTCTGCTAACAACAGTTGATGATTTAGGACATTTTAACTGCAACAAACGGACTCAAAAACATCTTTTTTAAAAGAAAAGGTAATAAGTTCAACTGTGTGTGATTTCAATGTGATAAATGTGAGAAGCTAAAGTCTTGTTGTTTATCTGCTTTGCTACAACTGTTGACTTGATTTTCTCTTTTTACATGTCAGTTACAAACCCAGTGTCAGTAGACTTGTTGTGGGTTGAATTTGTTCTCAAACTGTAGTTTATTTTTCCTGTTTTAGCTGTTTATTGAACTTTACAAGAGAAAATGTCCTTTCTCTCCATTGACTCTCTCAGCATGAACATTTAGAATGATGTCATGTCACCTGCAAACCTCTACAGGCTAAATAATATTTCTCAGATAATGTAAAATCCAGCCCAAGAAACTTTTGCAAAAAACAGATGCATTTTCTCTAATCTGGATGAGCTATTTTAGACCCATGTCAATTTATGCGTAATTTTATCATTAACAAATTATTCTCCTTAAGTTAAGCACTTGGTGTGAGTGTTTCTCAGTGGGGCCTCAGCCCTTGCTCCCCCTCTGAGCTCCGCCTCTGTTCTTTCTTCTTGTGCACTGATAGACGATAAGATGCATCATTGCGCTGGACTTTTGGAATGCAAAAATCTGAAACTTTTTTGGGACAAACATCCTCATGTTTATTATGTGGCTTCTGAAATAATTTTAAGAGATGCTGGTGACTAGAGCCTATCCCAGTGACTTAGGGCCTTAGGCGGGGAACACCTGGACAGTGGCCAGAGTTCGACAGACAACCTTTCACTCTCTCATTCACTCACTAAGGAACATTTACAGTGATGCCAAATAAACCTCAACATGTATGTTTTTGGAGGTGGGAGGAAATGGAGAAAACCCACAGTGACACGGGGAGAACATGCAAACTCCACGCAGAGAGATGGAGATGTTGATTTGGTCCGACCCGGGAGTCGAACCCACAATCTCCTTATTGGGAAGCCAGAGCTCTAACCACTCTGCTACCGTGCTTATCCTAAAGATTGGTTGACAGCTTAGAGATGTAAACCATGTATTTGTTGTCCAAATTGTTCAGTCTTTGATTGTGTTGTTTTCTGAGAATGATCAGACACGTCTCTACTTGTGTCAGTCTTGAGCCCAGCGCAGGGGAAGCAGCTGTGTTTCTGTTGTGTCACAAGAACAGAAGAGAGGAGTTGTGATCGCTTTTAAGCTTTAGGATTGGTCAAGCAAGGTGTATGTACGTGCAAACTACAGGGACTGACATACACTCGAAAAATGATGTCCAGCTCTGCTATCAGTACACATAATTAATCTTTCTAAATGTACATTTACAAGGGCAACAGGCATGTCATGGCTTAAATTTGAATTATTCCTCATAAAATGTATACATCCTGATCAAATCTGGTTTTAGGTCCAGTACGCACAGTCATTAGGAAACCCTTTTAGTCGACTAATAAATCAAGAATTGTCTTTAGTAGGGATGGCACGAAAGAATTTTCACTTGACGAGACGAGCCACGAGATCGGGACGAGACAAGATTTTTAAATAATTTGCATTAATTGTTTTAATTTAGAATTTAAACAAGGCAAATTAAAAAAATATATATTAGTATTATTTATTATTGTTAGTTTATATTCTTTTAGTTTAGCTTTACCTTTCATTATGTGTATCACCTTGGATTTTTATTATTTGAACGATATGAGTTTTGACTGAAATTGATCCACTCCTCGTGTGTAGCTCAGACTCTGCCCCTTTCTCCTGCTTCACAGCGCTGCCGCTGCTGACAGGGACCAGACACACACACATGAGGAGACTTTTGTACTTTTTACAGTTATTGATGATATAGGCCAAAATATCTCTTTGTGGATCTTTTTTAAACTATGTTTAAGTGTGAAAAACACTGCGCTGTTCCCGCGTATATTTGACGATTATATATTTTTCGCGCTAACTTTTACAATGTTTAGGATTAATTATCTCTGTCAATATTGGTCCTATCTTTACGAAATAAAAACTGAGACTGTTTTCTGTCAGAATAAGTCCACTACAAGTCTGTGTGTGGAGGAGAATATTTACTACAGCTGCTCAAAGATACAAAACTTAATTTCATGACAATGGAAAAATCTCACGAGACACTTCAGTACGTGTGCGCACAGAATCGTGACAGTTTGATCTCGCAAGATCTCACGGCACGAGATCTCGTCCCATCCCTAGTATTTATCATCATTTTACATCCCTACTCTTTAGTCTATTATAAACTTCATCAATCAACGATCGACGAAATTTAAAAACAAAATTGATAACTTGAGAAAAGTACATTAAATGCAGGTCAGGCGTTTTTGTAAACAGTCAGTTCAATGTATTTATTTATTGAAGTATATACAGACTTGTGTTATCTTAGAGACACAGTTTAACCTGGTGAAGTATTTACCTGGTGTGAAGGTCTGAACATGCTGCGAGTGATCAGCTGTAACTTGACTGCTTTGTGTCAGTTAATTATTCACAGATGTTAGCGACGCGCGGCTAATTCCTCGTAAAGAACCAATGAAAGAGAAAGAAGCAATGCACGCTTTTGATACGACCAAATGCCTGAAAAAAATCTATGTCCAAGTTGTTTTAGATTGTGACCAACGACTAGTAAACTGTTTAATAAGCTCTTGAAAACAGCACAAGAACTATGTGTGTTTTTTTTTTTTGTTTTTTTTCAAACTCTACCTAGCTTGTTTGCTAATGTTGAAAATGAATTTAGGACATTTAAAAACATCTTTTTTAAGTAGAGAAAGTGGCTGAGTTTCTCTCTGTGTGTGGTTCTAAAGTCTGTGTCAGTGACAAATGTGCGAGTGTTGTTGTAGTTTTTCTGCTTTTCTGCCACTGTTTACCAGATTTTCTCTTCCTACATGTCACATACAAACTCAATATTCAGTGGTAATTGTGGTTCTAAACCAAACCAGGCAAAATCTAGACCAAACCAGGGTAAATCTAGGCCAAACCAGGCAAAATCTAGACCAAGCCAGGCTAAATCTAAAACAATCCAGGCTAGATCTTGATCAAACCAGGCAAAACCTAGATCAAACCAGGCTAAATCAAGTCCAAACTGAGCCAAACCAGACTAAATCTGGACCAAACTGAGCTAAACCAGGCTAAATCTAGACCAAACCAGGCTTAATCTAGACAAAATCAGGCTAAATCAAGTCCAAACTGAGCCAAACCAGACTAAATTTGGCGAGGAGGCTTTAAGAGACTGCTTTGACACTACTGTTTGGACGGAGCTCTGTGACCCACACGGTGAGGACATCAATGCCATGACAGAGTGCATCACGGACTACATAAACTTTTGTTTGAGAACACTGTGCCCTCCCGGACGGTGCGGTGCTTCTCAAACAATAAGCCGTGGATTAACCCTGACATTAAAGCCCTGCTGAAGGAGAAGAAGAGGGCTTTCAAGTCAGGGAACAAGGAAGGGCTGAGGACTGCACAGAAGAAGCTGAGGAGGAAGATCAGGCGGGCCAAGGCTGCGTATCGGAGGAGAATGGAACAGCAGCTGCAGAACCAAAACATCAAGGGGGTGTGGAGGAGTCTAAAACACATCTCTGGCTTTAAGCCCCCCCTGTCCAGACGGAGGGGGACCAGCAGTGGGTCAATGAACTCAACTCTCACTTCCTGAGGTTTGATCAAAGACCCACCCCTCCCCCACACAGCTGCATGCCCTCACCTCCACGCCTGGACAAAGGCCCATACCTACTCTTCACACCTCTGCCTCAGCCCAGCTCACCACTACACATGGACTCACCCATCCCCCAGCACACCACCCCTGCCCCAGCTCTGTCTGTCACAGCAGCCCAGGTGAGGAGAGAGCTGAAGAGGGTCCAAAACCAGGAAGGCAGCTGGACCAGACTGCATCAGCCCCAGGCTCCTGAAGTCCTGCGCAGATGAACTGTGTGGAGTTATGGAGCATGTCTTCAACATGAGCCTGAAGCTGAGGGTGGTACCACAGCTCTGGAAGACCTCCTGCGTGGTACCTGTGCCTAAGACACCGCACGCCAAAGACCTCAGCAGCTTCAGGCCGGTGGCTCTTACATCCCACCTGATGAAGACACTGGAGAGACTGGTCCTGGGCCACCTTCGCTCCACCGTGAGCTCAGCATTGGATCCGCTGCAGTTCGCGTATCGACCTGGCATCGGAGTGGAGGACGCCGTCATCTTCCTGCTGCATCGCTCTCTGTCCCACCTGGAGAAGCCCGGCTGCGCTGTGAGGATTTTATTTTTTTACTTCTCCAGTGCCTTCAACACCATCCAGCCCCTGCTCCTGAGGGACAAGCTGGAGACGGCCGGTGTGGACTGTGACCTGGCAGAGTGGATCCTGGACTACCTCACAAACAGGCCCCAGTTTGTGAGAGCCCGAGACTGTGTGTCTGACCTTCTAACCTGCAGTGTGGGGGCGCCGCAGGGCACCGTCCTCGCGCCCTTTCTCTTCACCCTCTACACTGCAGACTTCAGACACAACACGGACAGCTGCGTCCTGCAGAAGTTCTCTGACGACTCTGCTATCATCGGACTCATCACGGACGACGACGATGCAGAGTACAGAGGACTAACACAGGACTTTGTGGACTGGTGTCAGCAGAACCATCTTCTCCTTAACACTGGGAAGACCAAGGAGATGGTGGTGGACTTTCGCAGACGCCACTCCATTGCCCCGCCACCAGTGAACATCCAGGGAAGGGACATTGAGAGAGTGGACTCATACAAGTACCTGGGTGTTCATCTGAGCAATAAACTGGACTGGACTCACAACACTGATGCACTGTACAGGAAGGGCCAGAGCAGGCTCTACCTCCTGAGAAGACTCAGGTCTTTTGGAGTGAGGGGGCCACTCCTGAGGACCTTCTACGACTCGGTGGTGGCATCTGCCATCCTGTACGGTGTGGTCTGCTGGAGCAGCAGCATCACAGAGAGGGAGAGGAAGAAGCTGGACAAGGTCATCAAGAAGTCCAGCTCCGTCCTGGGCTGTCCTCTGGACTCAGTGCGGGAGGTGGGGGACAGGAGGGTCCTGGCTAGATTCACATCTATGCTGGACCATGAGTCTCACCCCCTGCAGGACGCCCTGTCTGCTCTGGAGAGCAGCTTCAGTGACAGACTGATTCACCCTCGCTGTGTGAAGGAACGGTTCCGCAGGTCCTTCCTTCCTGCTGCTGTCAGACTGTACAACGAACACTGTTAACTCTGGACATCATTACATTTAATCTTGTGCGATACTGTGTTACCATGGAAACATCTCTGGTACAACTCACTCATGTCACTTTATCTGCTATTATTTATTCACCTCTATTTACACTTCCTTAAATGCTGCTCTGTACATAAACATCGTCATACTTTTACCTCATATTTATTACTGGTTATTTATTCTGTTCATCTGCTGCAGTTGTACATAATCATAGTCATATATTGTACATAATACTATATACTATATACTGATGCCACTTTATCTATTTATCCTGTCATATCCTGCACTGTGCCATAGCAAACATTTATTGTAAATAATAGTCTTGTAATTATTGTATCTTTATATATATAAAGATACAATAAATGTTGTATTGTATTGTATTGTAGCCTATTTTATTTCTATTATCTTATTTGATTGCATGTTTCTATTTTCTCTGCTGTTCTTAAAATGTGCGTTGCAACACTGGAATTTCCCCATTGTGGGACAAATAAAGGATATCTTATCTTATCTTATCTTAAATCTGGACCAAACTGAGCTAAACCAGGCTAAATCTAGACCAAACCAGGCTTAATCTAGACAAAATCAGGCTAAATCTAGGCCAATCCAGGCTATATCTAAACCAATCCAGGCTAGATCTTGACCAAACCAGGCTAAACCTAGATCAAACCAGGCTAAATCTAGACCATGCTGAGCCAAACATGCTAAATCTAGGCCAAAAAGCACCAAACCAAGCTAAATGTATTCCAAACTGAGCCAAACTAAAATAAATCTGGACCAAACTGACCTAAACCAAATCTAGACCAAATTATGTTAAATCTAGTTCAAACCAGGCTAAATTTAGACCAAACTAAGCCAAACCAGACTAAATCTGAACCAAACTGAGCTAAACCAGGCTTAATCTAGTCAAAATCAGGCTAAACCTAGACCAAACTGAGCCAAACATGCTAAATCTAGGCCAAATAGCGCCAAGCCAGGCTAAATGTATTCCAAACTGAGCCAAACTACAATAAATTTGAACAAAACTGAGCTAAACCATACCTAGACCAAATCACGTTAAATTTAGTTCAAACCAGGATAAATTTAGACCAAGCTGAGCCAAACCAGGCTAAATCTTGACTAAACAAGAGTAAAGCTAGACTAAACCGAACCAAGCCTTTCTTAGTTTAGACCAAACCAGGCTAAGTCTAGACCAAACCGAGCCAAACCAGGCTAAAAAGTTGTTTGTATTTGTTATCAGTCTGTAGCTGCTTTTTCCTGTTTTAGACATGTTTTGACTCTTGTAGTTTATCTTCATTGTCTCTCATTCATGTTTGCCACTCGCTGCTGACTGTTAGAACACTGACGTCATCTGCAGAACCTCTATACCAGGGATGTAAAGCTCATTTTGACAAAGGGCCACATTGGCATTGGGGTTGTCCACGAAGGGCCGGTTGTAACTAATATTAATCTTATTAATGTTTGACTGACTACTACTGGGGTGCACGGTAGCCAAGTGGTTAGAGCTCTGGCTTCCCAATAAGGAGGTCGTGGGTTCGACTCCCGGGTCGGACCATATCAACATCTCACGATCTCTCTGGGTGGAGTTTGCATGTTCTCCCCGTGTCACTGTGGGTTTTCTCCGGGTACTCCGGTTTCCTCCCACCTCCAAAGACATGTATGTTTAGGTTAATTGGGCATCACTGTAAATTTCCCTTAGTGAATGACTGAGAAAGTGAATGGTTGTCTGTCTAACCCTGCGACGAGTTGGCCACTGTCCAGGGTGTTTCCCCGCCTAAGGCCCAAAGTCACTGGGATAGGCTCCAGTCACCCGCGACCCCAACGGGACTAAGCGGTAGAAAAAAAAAAAAAATGAATGAATGACTACTAATAATAGCTATATTTGATTATTGTATATTTATTGAAGTGACAATTACTGAATATACATCTGCATTAGCCTGAAAAATGACTTACTCTTTAAGTTTCAGATAAATCCTTTCGTTAGGAAAGGGTAGACACCCAGGTTACTACTGGCACTATATAAAATTTAAGTAAACCTTATAAGACCTTGAGGGCCGCATGAAATGAGGTGGAGGGCCGCATCTGGCCCCCGGGCCTTGAGTTTGACACCTGTGCTCTACGTATACTCATTTCAGCTGCTAAACATCTGCATTAAGTGTTAACCCAATGTTGCGACGCCTCGTGTGTGAGTTCTGCTTCTTCTTATTTCTGTAACTACTGACTTTATCTACTTAAACTACACGAAGCTAAAACAGGCCTAAAGTTTAACGCCTTCTTTGTAAGCGTGCAAGCCAATACTGTTTATGTCTGCAGGGATTAAATTAATGAAACAGTGACAGCTTTATTAAGTCGGTTCATTCCAAACTGTGTCACGTGTGTCAATGACTCTCTCTATTTTCCACACAGGCATGACAGCTAGTGCAAGCATTGGTTTTGTTTATAAAAAGTTTTTCCTTTACATTGCACAAACTTGTACATTCATTTATTCACTCATAAGAGATTTGTTAACATAAGCTCAATATGATTTAAAAGGACAAATGTTTCAGTTCCTTATGAGCCATGTTTCAGTTGTTAGAAGACTTCCATTTTATTTAAGGTGTATTTTAACAGTATCATTAGTTGTATTAACAAATCATGTTTTCTCCTGACTATGGGCTGGTTGATTTAGGAAAAAGGCAAATCACATTTTGTCTCTCTTTTTTAATAAAGCACTGCCTTCTGCCTTAGCCTCACATTAATCTGTATTTAGCCATAAACATCATTAAAAAGCCGCACGCACCTCACAGTTTCCTCATTTACAAAACGACTAACTACAGTATCTAAAGACAGTAACAACTATTCGATTAATGCATTAGTTGATGGTTATTTAAAGGGAACCCTGGATATGAAAACAAATGTGGCTAAAACACTAGTACTGGTCAGGCTTATTAAAGTAAATTACAAACAAATATATAACTGCTTACTATTTTTTATGAAATTGTCATTGTTTATGTTGTTTTCAAGCCACTGGGAGCCGCCATTTTGGTTGATGACATAAAATAGTGTTTCCATGGTTACTCCTACAATTTCATCTGTGAACAGTTGCCACAAAAACACCACACTACCCTACAAGGGAAAAAGCAGTATCTGCGCTTTCAGTTAAACTGAGAAAAATGGCTTTAAAGTTTAGACCCTGTTCTAGTGGGGCCGTTTATTGACATAATCGTGCACTTTGTGGTACAAGCACCAAATTTGCAAGAATGTAGACAAATATTATCTCTTTTGAAAAAGTACGTTAGCCACCCCAAAATTCAATATGGCGGCCATTTTTCAAGATGGCCGCCATTTCCGAATAAAATGTATGTTATTTCCTGTAACTTTGTTTTGATCATTCTGCTTTTACAAATATGGGCTGTAAAATTAATATCCATACAGTTTGTTGAAATCTTTTATAGAATAGAACATTACGTATGAAAAAAAAACAATATGATGTATGATTTCCACGATGGCGGTCATTTTAAGTACAAATGGTCATCTTTGTCTTTTTTTTTTTTTTTTTTTTTTTTTTTTTTTGTAATTAACAGAACTTGTAACCTTCTAATTCCATATGACAAAAACATTTTTGTAACTTAAAACTTTATGATTCATCATTGCATTTACACTTGCAAAGCTGAGTGCATGATAGGCCAAGACGGAAGCACTTGCATCTTCCATGGCAATCACCCTTACATCCACACTTTGTGAGTTGTTGGCAGTTTTCACTGATGGGTGTCAGAAGTGACCAGAGAACTTGCCATGTATCCCCCCTTTTTTGCCACCCCCAGTTAGCAGGGTTTCCATTGTCATTTGACAGATTGTTGCCTGACTCCAGACACATGCTGCTTGGTATGTGGCACGTCTTATATGCTGCTCCAAAGATGCTTTTGAAGGCGGTATTGCATCATATGCACGTTGCCTTCGAGCAAACAAGTCCAGCCTGGCTTCATTCACCGCAACATTTATGTTGTTTTTATCATACATCATAATGACAAACTGTTCTAACATGGCAATGTCATTATGAGTGAGATTTGGTGGATACTGACTGAGCTTTTCAAAGGTATTAGTGACCTGTTGATAGTTGTCCCATGTTTGCCATGCTGTTTTCTTGGCCTTGCCTTTAAATGCTGATACAATGTCACACCCTGTAAAAGCATGGAAAAACAGCAAGCTTTTACATTTTTGTGGGCCAAGGTGAGCAGCAATGTCATGTACAGGGATCCATCTGATAGCTTGACCCTGTCCAAATTCAACCCAGAGCTCAACTAAACCTGCCTCTTGAAGAGCTCCAAATGAACTTAGTGCAATGACTAATATGTCTGTGTCACTTGCCTTTATCAATATAGATTTGCTGTTTTGGTCTACAGCATGTTTGGCATGTACAAATATTCTTGTATCTGCTTCCTCATGATTGCAATCTGCTAGTCCATCTGAAACAAATTCTTCTACATTGCAGACAACCTGGTCATTTTTGGTTACAATGACAACATTGTCAGGGCAGTTGGAGACGATCTTACTTGCAAGAAATGCAAAAAGTTCTGTTTTATTGTCATTGTCTCTCAAAAAACCCTTCCAGTTTGTTGGAACCTTGGTGGTACTAGTTACCCTGCGCCTGACACCTCTCCCCCGTTTAGTCCTTGTTTCTGCCTTTAAACTGGTAGCCAAGTAGATGTCAAACACAATGTCTACTCTCTGGTAGTTTTTAGATATGCATTTATCTTTGTGATAAAATCATTGACTGCATATTCTTCAAATGATTTAGGTCCACTCGGGTTTGTGGCATTAACCATTGCAGAACCATCTACAATCAGGACATCACAGTTAGGACGTGAATCTGAAAAGGGAGTATTTGTTTCAAGAATGTTAACCAGTTGTGACTTTTGGCAAATATGAAGCTGACCATTGTCACTTAGTGCTGCAGGGAAACTTTGATTTTCATGGCTAAAAAACTGAAGAAGATCACATTGCCTTGATTGACAAGAAATAAAAAGCTGTGAAAATAGACGGCAATCATCTTTTAGTACTCGTTCTTTTGTTATTTGGTGTGCTTTTTGCTCCTGGCAGAAGAAATCTAGATTATTTTTCTTGATTGGTTTGTAGAAAGATGATTCATCATATAAACTATTGAAAAATGAATGGAATGCATCTTTCCCTTTCCGGTAATGGGATTTGACTAATTCTGCAGCACTTGGGTGTGCAATGTTCTTTGTGTCCAGTGTAAGCAAATCACCAGACTCTTCTTGGAAAGGGTTTCCTAGTTCCCTTAAGGTGGAAGAGAGTTTTTGAACTTTATCATTAAATGACTTTTGAGTCTGACGTGTTTGCTCATGATGACCCACATCCTCAATAGCATTCTTCACTTTGCATATTGATTCATATTCAGACACAAGACGGCTTATTTCAGGTCCAGCGACCATCCATCTTCTGAGAGCAGAAGGGTCTTCTGTGATACCAATGGCACCACCATCGCCCTTGACAACTGCATTGGCCTGCTCATGTGCCTGATCAATTGCCAATCCAGAAAATGCATGATATGTTTTATGGATCACAAAATGACCCTTCCTAAATTCATCAGCTATCTCAGGGTGCTTCTCTTGCAATGTTATCATGTCCCTTAAGTGAATTGGAAGCCAGCGGGCATAATTAACATTATTGTTTGCAAAAAGAATGGAATTATACCACTTAAAGCCTGGCAATAGAGAGTAAAATCACTCTCTCGGAATGACCGTATCATGGAAAAAGTTGTGAGTTCCATCTCAAGGATTAGTTCCCAGAACTGAAACTGTGGACTTTCTGCCCTCCTTTTCTCACACCAATCTTTAAAAGACAGGAACTCATTGTTTTCACCTGGGTCACTTGTGTAGTAGACATATGCTTCTTGCAGAAGCATATAAAGACAGCAAGCAGTAACTTGGTGAATTTGTCGTGTTCTAGTGACACTAGATGCTGAAAGGTATGACTCAGCAGTGCCAGAAGTTGCCACACCTGCTTCAACTAATGCCCCTGTCCATCCACTGTCTTGCAAAATAGCCCCGAGTGAACGCAAAGCAGCCATTTCAATGTGAAGACCCCCAAACATGATGAGGTACTTGTCTTCTCCATACATGTCCGGCCAGTGCCATTGCACTTGTTTGGCAAGAGCATAGATTGGTTGATCAGCTGTAATCACAGGTATCTGACCTGGATTAAGATGTGTCACTGCCTTTTTAATCTGATCCATGGTATGTCTGATAGTAGCTACAGAGTGAGCTTCATCACGCAGTAATGGTAAAAGAGATGTTACAGAAACCTCAAACTTGAGTCCTCTTTTTTGCTCTGCATGATAAGCTGACCATGAGACATTCACTTCATTGCCAATTTGTTGTGAGAGTCGAACATGCTCTAACCATTTAAACTCATTTGTAAGTGTAATTGATGGCAAGCTGTTATGTGTGATATTGAGTTGAGGCGGTGTGGGATTTTTTGTAGAGAAGAACGCAGGTCGAACATTGGTATATGAATCAAGCAGTTCTGGTACTGTTCGAACGGTTGCATTTCTGATTTTGATTTGGTCCCGCCTCTGTCCAGGGTTGTCATTAGTAGGATGCTGAAATACAGAAATGCTTGTGCCATGGAAAGATGTAGATGCAGTGGTTGACGAAGGATTATGGTCAATGTTATCCATTGCAGCTGTGCAAAATATGCCTTGTTTAAGTGACATAGGACACACTACATCATCTTCATGGTACTTTTGTACAACTGCATCACCAAGCTGTGCAGATACCTGAAGCACTCTGTCGTAGGATATGCTTAGACCATGCTCATGCAATAGATCAACAAGCGCTTTTTTCCTAGTCTTTGCATACACAGACATCCCTAGGAATATTGGAAAAGGGGTTTCACGATCCCTAGAGTGTCTCTGTGCATTCTTGCTTTCATCACAGTGTTTTGCAAAGCAGTTATACTGCAGCAATTGTGCCATGGCTAGATCAGTTGTTGTAGCACCATACCTCAGCTGTGATTTAATGTCAGCACCATGTTCCAGCATGCACACAAACTGAAGTAATGATGGAGGGACAGAATGAGTAAGTAAATGATCACTGAACGAGCCATCAAAACTGCATTTGTGACTCGTCATATGCTTTCTTAGAATTGTTGCAGCCTTTGTTAGTATAAATGCATCTGAATAGAGTGATGTTTCAGAAAGAACTGGACCAATATCTTTCTTGAATGCCAAAAGGATTTCTCTTCCTGATCTGTGTGCCTCTAAGTCTGGCAATTCTGATAACAACCTATCTTTGAGCCTCGTAGCATGAGTGCCATGTGTGACATTGGGCCTGAACTGCTGAAGTCTTTGTTCATACAGACTTACAAGCTCAGCCAGCCTAAATACTACAGGTTCATGACTCATATTTCGGCTTTCAGTCATGTATGTCAATAACTCTGAAACAACTAAGGGTTCAATATCTTGATCAGGCTCCTCTTGATGCCTACATTTTAACAAATGACTCCTTTCCCTGTGATATAGAGATGTTAAGCATGAAAAATGATGACCACATCTCCCCCACTAATACAGTAAGGAGCTTGCCATCATTTAAATTTCGAGCACATTCATTTAATCTATGATTCCATTGCATTGTCATGGCCTGTCTAAGTTCAGCAATTGGCTCAAACTTGTCACACAAGAAACATAGATGCTTTTGTTTTGACTTTCTTCTCACTTTAGTTTCACCTTCACTGGTATCACACTGTGTATCTGCAGCACGTTTCCTTGCCCGTTCTAGTTTACTATTGCTGAAAAGTAATCTGCAGCTTTGATGATACTTGGCATTATTTTTTGTAAGAGTAGCCTGGATGCCAGTTCCATCATCTAATCTAGATAAGTCAATTATGATGGGCATTTGATTGATGTCCCTGAAAAGTGGAACATTTGTTGCAATCATGTAATATCCACCACTCTCTGGATTGCATTCATAGCGAGTGGGTGGAGCCTTGAGGTCCTCTTTTTTATCTGTCTGACAGAGACAACATTTACTCCAATCAGTTTCTGAAGGCAAACTGAGAGGGTTGCTGCTTGCTGACATGATAAACAATAATTGTTAAGGCCGAGGGTTTATCCTTTTACCACCTTAACATATGCACATTTGTGTATGGGATACAACTAGGTTCAAGGAGTTCTCTACACCTAGCCCGATCGTTCATCCAGTGCCATTGAAGTCCCGTGCGATCTGTACACCATCCAGGTAACTAAAGCCCCGTTACCCTTGGCTCGGCTCTCCCCGCGCTGGCACATCCTGTCTATTCAGGTGCGGCTATCTAACTAATACTATACTACAACTAATGTTAGTAATGCTAGACACTTTGTTGAAATATACTAATGAGGCTGATTAGATAGCATTTGGGACACTACATTATGTTATAACTACAGAAACTACTATGGTTAGCAACACTACATAGCCGACACTGAACCCCATTCTGAGTTCCACAGCAATGATGTCACCAGTGTGCCCTGGTTGTGCATTGACACCACTCTAATGAAAAATTTAGATCAATTCCTTTTTAGACAGAAACACATGTACACATGTAAATTAATGTAAATTTACAAGTTCGAAATGGACAGTAACAGATAGAAAGTAAGAGAGAGAATAATACCATAATTACTATATAAAACCTTACGACTATGAGCAAATACATGTTGTTTCATAGCTCAATGCACTCTAATCATGTTAATCACTATTTCAGTGAATCAAACAGGTATTATATGTACAAATGCAACACCAAATCCAAACGCAAATGGTAGGATTAGTTGTATACACAAGAATTTCTCTATTTTGGTAGGGGCGCGGTGGCCATCTTGAAAATTGGCGGCCATATTGAATATTTAATGTGGCTAACGTACTTTTCTGAAAGAGTCAGTCCTAAACTACATCTCCAGAAAATTTGGTGCTTGTACCACAAAGTGCACGATTTGTTTAATAATTTGGCTTAACCGGCCCCACTATTCCTTCTGTGTTTGTCAAACTACACCAAGGTTTATGTGTTTATATTATACCTTAAGGTGTGTAAATACTTAGAAATTAAAAACATTAAAATACATTTTAATTTTAAGCTCAAATATGTACTTAAAAACAGTAAATGAGGTCCTCTAAGAAAACACATTTGGGGATATATTTTACTAACCAAATTGATAAGTTTTATAGTTTATGTGGTAAATAATAAATTGTGAAAGTTTCAAGTCCACACTATTTTTCATTTTTAAATGAGACATGAAAACATTTTGCAGTTACTGTGATTTGAGCCAAATTCCTCAGTAAAACAGAGGAAAAGTGCAGTAACTGAAGCTCGGAATGTTCTAACTGACGATTTTGAACGCAGTTACTGCACTTTTCCTCTGTTTTCCTGACTAATTTGCAGTTACTGCAATTTAAACATCAAGATTTCTCAAAAACGGTGCAGAGTTGAGCCATAAAATTTTTACAGTAAGTAAAACAGGTTATATGAAACTGTTTTTTGGTCTTAACTCAATTTTGATAAAATGCGCAGTTACTGCGTTTTTCCTTTGTAGGGCAGCGACAGTGTCCAGTTCTTTCCTCTTCCTCTTGATCTTCAGTTTTACTAGATTTCACATAATCGTTCTGTATTTGGCTTTGCTCCGGCTCAAACTGACAAGGTTTAAACCCAGGAATTCATGTTGCTTAGTTACCATTTACTGCCTGTTACCTTGCCAACACTATTTTATGTCATAACCACAGCAAAATGGCAGCCTCCATGTCATTTCTTCATAACAGTATTTTAATAAAACTACAAATACTTCCAAGGTATTTGTCCTGTATTTATATAAGTGATGATATTATAAGTGTTTTAGGATAAACATGTGATTATATCCAGGGTTCGCTTTAAGTGACGGTAATCATTAAGTTGTGATTAAATAAGTAAGTAACAAGCCATTATTGATTTTATACTCTACAGCTGGCCTATTCAACTCAAGGCCCGGGTGCAAAATGAGCCCTCCAGAGATTTGATTCAGCCCTCAACCCAATCTTCTTAATACTGAAAATATACATGTTTTTCTTGTTTCAGGATTTTTTCTGGGTTTACCTTTTTCATTTAACATACCAAGTTCTACTAATTCATTAAATTTCAAAGTCTTTAGCGGTAGAAATATTGGATTTGTTGAAGCTCTATATCTAGATCCGCTGATGATTCTTTTCTGCACAAGGAAAACTTGATTAACATACTTCAATACAATAGGTCAGATATGGAACAATCAGTGATAACAATAACTTTGTATAATACAGCTACAACCTGTGATATTTTTATTTTTACATGATCAATATGTGGTTTCCATGTCCAGGTGTTCGTCTATCCAAACACCCAAAAACTTAAACTCTTGTGCTCTTTGTATTTCTTCTACTTCAATAACTAACGACGCATTAACACATTTTTGAGTTGAACCAAGTTTTAATTTTCTTAAATTCATTCTCTACGACCTGTAGAACTTCCATAATATTATCTCCAGAATAAAATAAAGTTGTGTCGTCAGCAAATAAAATACATTTTAATAATGAAGACACAGTAGTAATATCATTAATGTAAATTAGAAAAAGTATTGGTCCAAGGACTGACCCTTGAGGCACTCTGAACAAATTACTTTATGTCTTTTAAATAACTGGTCACCCACTGGTGCGTAACTCCTCTAATGCCGCACCTATGTAACTTATCTAACAATATGGCATGATCCAGTGTAGAGATGCACCGATCCGATACTGGGATCGGATATCGGTGCCGATCCAGGAAATTTTGCTGGATCGAGTATCGGCTCCATGATATCGGTTCAGCCGATATCCTAGTTGTGTTTAATTGGACATAATGAGTCTGATTCATAGGCTGATGTTGAGCCAGAATGTCTCATAATGTTTGACATTTTATTCTTTCTCTCTCTCTCTTTCTTTCTCTCTCTTCTCACTCTCCTCTCTCTCTTTCTTTTCTTTCTCTCTTTTCTTCTCTCTACTACTCTGTCTTCTCATCTTTCTTAATTTCTTTCTTTCTCTCTTTGTCTCTCTCCTCTTGCTTTCCCTCTCTCTCTCTCTCCTCTTTTTCTTTCTTCTTTCTATTTCTGTATTCTTTCTCTCTTTCTTCTCTCTTTCTCTCCTCGCACTCTCTCTTTTTCTCTCTTCTCGTGCTCTCTATCCTTTTTTCTCTCTCTCTCTCCTCTCTTTCTTCTCTTCTCTCTCTTTCTCTCTCCTCTCTCTCTTTTTCTCTCTCTCTCTCTTTCTTCTCTTCTCTCTCTCTTCTCTCTCTCTCTCCTCATGCTCTCTCTTTCTTTCTCTCTTTCTTCTTTTCTCTCTCTTTCTCTCTCCACTCTCTCTCTTTTTCTCTCTCTCTCTCTTCTCCTCATGTTCTCTCTCTCTCCTCGCGCTCTCTTTCTTTCTTTCTTTCTTTCTCTCTCTTCTTCTTAAGTTGTTCAGTTTTGTCTTGCAGCATAAATAACACTATATTATCAAAAGTCTTATGTTTTGAAAAGGAAAAAAGTGCTATTTCAGTCCTTACACAAGTATCGGTTGATATTGGGTATCGGCAGATCTTAATTCTGAAGTATCGGGATCGGGATCGGAACTGAAAAAGCTGGATCGGTGCATCCCTAATCCAGTGTATCAAATGCTTTTTGAAGGTCTACAAAAATACTAACTAAATATTTGAAATTTCAGTTCCATTAGTGCTGTAGCAGTGGAGTGGTTAGATCTGTTTTAGTTTTGGTGTAACTCTGCTTTGGATATGACCTGGTTTTGGCCTAAAACCAGTTAGACTTGGTTCAGACTTGGCTAATCCTGGTCTAGTCTTCTTTAGTGTTGGCTCAGTGCTGGTTTTGTACAGCAGTATGTTACAGAGGCAGTAAGTGTAGCTAATAATACTGAAACAGATTTTGTGCAATGGATATTTGGAACAAACCTAGTTATGCAGCAGTACGTTTAGACCTGCTGTCACTCTCCTTTAGACTATGATGAACAAAAGAAGAGACAAATAAACTCCCGGAGGTGTGTCTTTTTATTGCTCTATTCAAACCAAGAGCAGCCAGCAACAAAATCCAGCACTTTTCTGCTTTTGTCGACACAGAGACGCCTTAATTTAGCAGATTATAAAGAGAATACTCCGCTAATGGCAAGGCTGTTTAGAAAAAAGGTATTGGTGTGAAAAGTCTTGTCTGTAAGATGCATCAGTGTACAATCACAGATGAACTTGTGTTTCCAGAGTGTGAAGACTTTCTCAGACACATGATGCTGAACATGTCTGCAGGGATTAAATGAATAAAACAATGGCAACTTTCTGAAGTCGGTTATTCCAATCCTGTCACGTGTGTCAATGATTCTTTCTATTTTCCACACACACAGGACATCTAGTGCAGTTATTGGGATTTTTAAAAAGCTTTCCATTACTTTGCACAAACTTGTACATTAATTTACTCATAAGAGATTTGTTAACAAAAGCTCAAGATGATTAAAAAAAAGCAAATGTTTCAGTTCCTTATGAGCCATGTTTCAGTTGTTAGAAGACTTCCATTTTTTTAGGTGTATTTTAACAGTATCATTAGTTGTTTAAAATCATGTTTTCTCCTGACTATGGGCTGGTTGATTTAGGAAAAAGGCAGATCACATTTTTTCCTCCTCATTTTGATCAATCTAAGTAGGGATGCACCGATCCGACACCTGGATCGGATATCGGTGCCGATCCAGGACATTTTGCTGGATCGGGTATCGGCTCCATGATATCGGTTCAGACGATATAATGGCTGTGCCTTTGGACATAATGAGACTATTTTACAGTCTGGTGTTGATTAAATTTCATTTCATTTTATTCAGATTAAGTTGTGACTTGCACCTTAAATAACAGTTACATAACACAATATGACCAAATGTATTAAGTTTTTATAAGAAAAAGAAGCAATCAGTATCAGTATCAGTGGATATCAGGTATCGGCAGATAGTTAAAGCCAAATATCGGGATCGATATCGGAACAGAAAAAGCTGGATCGGTGCATCCCTAAATCTCAGTTTTCAGTATGATTTTTCTCTTTCTATAAAAAGCACAGCCTTCTGCCTTAGTTTTATGCTAATCAGTATTTTGCATTGAAACAATAAACCTGTTCAGAGCCATTAAAAAGCTGCACGCACCTCACAGTTTCCTCATAACTTTTGTTACCAAACGAGTAGATCTAAAGACACACCGAAACTATTTATACTAAAAACATCACAGTTACAGCCCAGCCTTCTTCACCATCTTGTTCTTGTGGTTTCTCCGTATTAGTCAAACCTCAGCATCTCTTCATCCTGTGCAGGTGCAGACTTGTCGCATCACAGGACTTTCCAGCTGGCCTCTGATTGGTTCTTTTAACTTTAAATGTCCTTTTAATAACTATTTGTGGTTGACAAGTTGCAGGCAAACTACAAAAAGTATAAATAATTGACAAACATATGAATTGCAAAAGATATAAAACAGATTATGTCAAATGATGTACTAATAAAAAATAATAAGTATCTTGGGCATAACAGAAGCTAACCTGGCAACGCAAATGAGACATACATAACATACAGCTGATCTAAGGAAACGGTCTTCCTCAGCACCAGTGATTCTCTCCTCATGACTTTAAAAATTGAACTTTGATAAGATATAAGGTTTCACGCTATCAAGAGCAGTAACATACACGTGGACAAAACAGTTCGTGCCTCTCTGTTTATGAAAGAAAAACTCACAATGGTCGATTCAGCTTTTACAGTTCCGAAACTGATTCCGATACTTTGTCTTTAAGTATCTGTCGATCCCCCAATATCAACCGATACCAGTGTAATTGCTTTTCTTTCTTATTAAAACATAAGACATTTGCTCATATGTAACTGTTATTTATATTGCAAACTACAACTTGATAACTTAGTCTAATAATATGTCCAATAATATAAGACGTTCTAGATTAATGACAGACAATAAATTAGTCTCATTATGTCCAACTCAAGTCACAATTATGATATCGGCTAAACCGATATCATGGAGCCGATCAGCTGCTGAGATGGCCCTTGGATTGCCTCTCACATGTTTGAGTTATCTTGTCCTGCAGCTGATGCTCGACTCGATGGAAGTCGTGGTTTCAACAGTGTAAGTGCTGCGTCTTAATGGACCACGGATCAATAAGACACTGCTGTATTTATCAGCATTTATCAGTGCTCAAAAACCAGAGAATCTGAAACGATTCAGTTGCAACCCACAAAATAACAAGTGAAGGCATTCACAACGGCCAAACAACAATTGAACACAAAATAAACCATAAAAATGACATTTAAACAAAGTCACTGTTGTTCGTGTCAGAACTTGTGTGTTTTATAAACATTTGAACAGTAATATTTAGTGTCCATATTTAGAGGTTCACCCATCGTTTGTTATTGCAACATAATAAAGCACATTCAGTCAGGTCTTGCACAAGTTCATGGTTTGTTTCCTCAGACATTGTGGCTCTTATTGCATTATGGTGTGTATCAGGGGTCCCCAACCACCGGGCCGGGGATCAAAACCGGTCCGCGGGCCATCTGCTACCGGGCCCCAGAGGATCTTTTAAAATCTATTTTATTTTTTTATTTTATAGTTTATCACTACTTCTTTGTGCTTTACTATGAAAATTATGTGCCACTTAACCAAATAAACAACAAATTCAAGTAAAAAAGAGCTAAAAATATGCACAATAATCAGTTGTATGCATTTTACATTGTTGCGATTGTCCCTACCCAACCTCAGCCGGTCCTTGGAAAAGAAAACTGTGACTGTACCGGTCCTTACAAGAAAAAAGGTTGGGGACCACTGGTGTGTATTATACAAATACAGAGTGTTTGTGTGTAAGTCAGTGGCTGCAGGAGCAAAACTGATTGATTCTGGCCTTTCGATTCAATTGCTGCAACTTCGATCGATTTCCATCCCTAGTGGTCACTAAATGCAATGTTTGTCCACTTCAGTTGTTGAAAATATCCAATATCCAGAAGTAAATACTTTCGAAGTTCTACTTTTGGCTCCGCTCGTTCTAACTAACACTTCCTGTGACTCCTACACAATAAAAGCCTCATAATCTCCAGCTGCAGAAAGAGCTTTATTGTGAAAGAGCAGTGCAATAAATGCTTATAATGAGTGAGATATCTGTAGATATCTGTCTGTAGTTCTTTAGTTATTTAGTCAATTAATCGGTCAATGCAGTCTTGGTCGACCAAACTTTTATTAGTCGACTAATTATTATAGATTATAAGGAATTTGTATCAGAATCATTAGTCTGAACTGCCTTTTTATATAAACACACTGTTTCCTCTTCATTTACTGCATAAACTATGCTTTTTGTATGAACTACAGAATTCCATTAGTCTTTTTGACTAATAATATTTGCAGAGTTGTCACAATACTAAAATTTCCAACCCAATTTTTATACAAAGGAATAAACTTGATTCTCAATGCCACAACTAGAATTGGCTGTGTGCACGGAACTTCAGTTGGCTTGTGTACGTTCAAAAATGCTAACTTCTGTACTTACGACCACTTCCTGTTAGCGTTAGCATTTAGACACAAACACGTCTCTTTTTAAACACACAAGTGTCTCTGGTGAAATATTCCTCTGATATGTAAAGTTTTTAACATGTTTTCTGTAACATTCACCACAACTGTCTGATCTAAAGAGGATTTATTTGTTTTAAACTGATGTAATGAAAACCTCATTGAAAAGCATTGGACAGGAAGTGGTTGAGTGTACAGGATGTAGTATTTTGAACTCACGCAAGACAACTGCACTGAGCCAATTAGAATGTCCTTTCAAGAAAGTCAGATTTTTATACAATAGACCAGGTTAGGTTAAGTTAAGGTAATTTATACTTTATTGTCCCCGTAGGGAAATTTGTCCTCTGCATTTGACCCATCCTTCAATGCCTCTGGGGCATTTCCTCAGGAGCAGTGATCGCCACAGTGCAGCGCTCGGGGACCCATCTCCAGATGTTCTTGCTAGGCTTGGTCAGGACTACCGTAGCTGGAGGATTTTACCCTAACGTGCATGTTATTGGTTTGAACTTTTCAAAAAATTGAATTTTTTTCTTTGCAAAAAATATTAGATTTTGTTCAAACATTTGTCCTGTTAATGTTCTCTGTATTTGTTCAAATGAGTATCTAACCAGTTTAAGCTTTGATTTACAATATTTTTGACAACTTTACTTTTAGCTTCAGAGCCTTTGCCACGCCCCCTTTTTAGTCGATTAATCAGTTGATAGGACACGTTTTTAGTCGACCAAGAATTTCTTTGGTCGACTACAGCCCTAAAGACATCTCACGATTTGGCGTAATGTTTTGGGAAAGCCTATAAAACCGTATGATTAAAGACATAATAAACAGAAATGAAGAGACACTGCATTAAAAGGGACTGTACTTGATTTTTTTGCAACAAGATAACTTAAAAGCAGTTTCCCCCTAGCACTGATGCCTTAATGTATCTATTCAGGTTGAAATTAGTCCCCAAAGTCCTGTCTATGTCTAATAAAATCCCGTTTGTGTGCAGCTTTTTCTGTTTTGTTTTTAGCATTGTGGCTAACTGTTGTTAGCAGAGTGACTCACCTCGCTGTTAAAAGCTGTGAAAAAACATTAAAACTCATCATGATGAACAATTCTGAAGCTCAGAATGCATTAGCTACGTGAGGAAATCCTGTAGCCTGAAGGAAAAAGGTTAAAATGAATTATTTCTGTTTGTTTACATTTTTAGGATGCAAAAATCAGGTACAGTCCCTTTAAAGACATAATAAACAGAAATGAAAGCTAAATATGTTAAGAATAAGCCATTTTTGTTAGAATGCAAAATACATTTAAAACAAAACATTAATTAAAAGCCACTAATCGCAAGTTAACTCAAGACAATCATGCGATTAATCAGACCTATAAAAAACACATTTAGACAGCTAAACTTTGCCATGTTGAAGCAGAGTCACTGATCTGTCAGGAAAGACAAACTCTAACATGACCCAGACTCATGACAAGAGCGTCTTAAGTACACACACAATGTTATTCAGTATTTACACATGAAATATAACACACCCTGCTCCACACCTCACCCACTCTCTGACACACACTGGAGCTTAACACTCTTACAAAAAGGATTATGACGCATTATAACAGTTTTCTAACCTTGCGTGCTAGTCCCAAATGTTCATCATAGTTTTACAGCATATAAAAAAAAGGTGGAAAGTACATAAAGTCATTTGAGTTGTAAAGAGAATCTCCCCACATGTCTCTGAAAGTTTAGACAACCATTTAAACAAAAGGAAAGTTTATTATCATTTAGATCTGTGGGCAACATCGTGATAAAAATCGAATCGTGAGCTCGTCCCTGTGCGTCTGCTTTTTCTATTTTCCAACCCATTTGGTCTCAGCCGTAAAGTTGTTCACGTCTTTATTAGTGAGTCTAGTGAGCACTATTTGGCGTATTGGCTCGTTTAAGTTTGTATTAGTACATTTTAGATAATTGTTGAAATGTCACTAATCTAATCACAAAAGTGTAGATTACTTTTTTAATAATTTATTTACTGGTTTTCTACTAAACGATATTCTCGATATTCAATTTTTGCATATCTCCAAAACAACATTTGCCCCTTTTACATGACGGCTTTCATTCCAAATAAAGATAATTTAATTCTGAATTAAAATGAATTCTGCTTTAAAAAGACCATGTAAACACTTAAAAAGTTTATTCAGATTTAAACTTAATTCCGAATAAAGTGGGTGGTTTATTCCGCTTTTAAATCCGAATTATTTTATTCCTTTCTCATGTAACCGTTTTATTTGGAATAAAAATGATTCCGTTCACACTGCACATGCTCGCGTGTTTGTCTTTCTGACGGCGATGACGCTGCAAGATGGCGGCACGGACACGAAACTTTTTTGTTTTGTATTTAAGTGGCTGCAGGAGCTACAAACAATGAAAAGAGTGGGTGGGAGAAAACACGAAACACTAACCTTTTCGCAGAGGCAGCGGAAAGTTTTGAACAAGGAGTGTACGTCATGTACGCGGAGAGAGACGCCGACACAAGGAGTGTACGTCATGTACGCGGAGAGAGACGCTGACACAAGGAGTGTACGTCATGTACGCGGAGAGAGACGCTGACACAAGGAGTGTACGTCATGTACGCGGAGAGAGACACCGACACAAGGAGTGTACGTCATGTACGTGGAGAGAGACGCTGACACAAGAAGTGTACGTCATGTACGCGGAGAGAGACGCTGACACAAGGAGTGTACGTCATGTACGCGGAGAGAGACGCCGACACAAGGAGTGTACGTCATGTACGCGGAGAGAGACGCCGACACAAGGAGTGTACGTCATGTACGCAGAGAGAGACGCTGACACAAGGAGTGTACGTCATGTACGTGGAGAGAGACGCTGACACGAGGAGTGTACGTCATGTACGCGGAGAGAGACGCCGACACGAGGAGTGTACGTCATGTACGCGGAGAGAGACACTGACACAAGGAGTGTACGTCATGTACGCGGAGAGAGACGCCGACACAAGGAGTGTACGTCATGTACGCGGAGAGAGACGCCGACACAAGGAGTGTACGTCATGTACGCGGAGAGAGACGCTGACACAAGGAGTGTACGTCATGTACGCAGAGAGAGACGCTGACACAAGGAGTGTACGTCATGTACGTGGAGAGAGACGCTGACACGAGGAGTGTACGTCATGTACGCGGAGAGAGACGCCGACACGAGGAGTGTACGTCATGTACGCGGAGAGAGACACTGACACAAGGAGTGTACGTCATGTACGCGGAGAGAGACGCCGACACGAGGAGTGTACGTCATGTACGCGGAGAGAGACACTGACACAAGGAGTGTACGTCATGTACGCGGAGAGAGACACTGACACGAGGAGTGTACGTCATGTACGCAGAGAGAGACACTGACACGAGGAGTGTACGTCATGTACGCAGAGAGAGACGCTGACACAAGGAGTGTACGTCATGTACGTGGAGAGAGACGCTGACACGAGGAGTGTACGTCATGTACGCGGAGAGAGACGCCGACACAAGGAGTGTACGTCATGTACGCAGAGAGAGACGCTGCTCTGATCCCAAACAAGTGGAAACTGGAACTACTTTTCCTCCGCTCACAGAACATGACGTGGAGCTGATGTGATTCTCCAGCTGCTGCTTAAAGACTTTCATCGGAACGACTCCAAAAAAGTTAGTATCATTGCGTCCGTGGCGTTACATCAATCCCAGGTGAAAAAAAGCCAAAAGCCAGTATCTTGTATCCATCGGATGTGTGTTTTTCCGGTAGACGTAATGACGTAATGACGTATGTGCGTTCCCTTTCCTCTCTCTTTCTAACCCAGACGTTAAGCGGAATAAGATAAAGCCGATTTAGCGTGTTTAACATGTAAACCTTTATTCGGAATTATTATTTCCATGTAACTTTGAAGGACACTATTTTAATTCCAAAATAATTAATTCGGAATAATTAATTGGAATTAAGAAACATCATGTAAACGTGGCCAGTGACGATATTATCTAAAATTAGAAATATTGCACATGCAGCTCTAGACTGAAGTAATTGTTTTGAGATTTTTGCAAAGTCACTTGTTTCTCTCTGAAAATCTGGCAACCCTGGCCAGTCTTTAACCAGTGACAGTGAAGAAGGAACATTCTGAAAAGCAGATATTTGTTTTCTTATTCCCTTTGACGTTAATACAGACAGAACAAGTCAAAACTATGATCTAAGAAAACTTTTGATCGCCCATCCCTAATTTATGTGAACTGTTTTACAATGTGGTTGCTAGGTAACAGTTGTGGACTTGAGTGTACTTAAGTCACATTTAGCTGCTGGACAAAAGACAATTATAAACCTTATGAAAACAGACAAACTGGAAATGTTAGTCAAAATACTAATGTCCACATGTGTGTGACTGAAAAATGTGGTCTGATGAACTTTGACAGAATTCTGCCTCAATTCTGTTTCAAACTTAGAACGACAGGTTTGACCACATTTTCAGAAAAACACAGTGTCTCTCTTCTCTCCCCCCCCCCTTCTCTCTTTTCTCTCTTGCTCTCTCTCCTCTCTCTTTTTCCTGTTTGCTCGCTCCTCTCTCTCTCCCGGACTCTCTCTCTTGCTTCTTCCCTTCTTCCTCCTTTCTCTCTTTTTTTTCCTTTTACCCCGCTTTCTCTTTTTTTTTTCTTTTTTTCTCTCTTTACTCTCGGTCTGTCTTTCTCATTACCCTCTCTCCTTTCTCTATCTCTTTCTTTCTTTCCCTCCCTCTCTCTGCTCAATTTTCCTCTTTCTCTTTCCCCTCTCTTTCTTCCCTTCTTTCTCTCTCTTCTCTCATTTTTCTCTTCGTCTCCCTCTCTTCTCTCATTTCTTTCTCTCCTCCCCTCTTTTCTCCTCTTTCTCCTCTCCTCTGTTCTCTCTCTCATTTTCTCTCTCTTTCTATTTCTTCTTTCTCTCCTCTCTCCTCTCTTCTCTCATTTCTCTCTCTCTTCTCTCTCTCCTCTGGTCCTCTCTCTCTCTCCTCTCATTTTTCTCCCTCGCCTCTCTTCTCTCATTCTTCGCTTANCCACACCTTTAGTGTCACTTAGCTCGGTCTTTTCTCCAACTTCACTCAACATATTTGCTTTTGAGTGAAATTAAGTATGTTTTCTTTGATATTTTTGAAGTGTTGATCAATGACATCGTCCAGACACTGATGAAGAGCGTTCATGTCTTTCATAAACATTTCAAAAGCGTCATCGGCCTTTTTCTTCTGTGTAAGATTCACTCCGGTCTCTGTAGCTGTGGTGACTTCGGCGTTTGCTCCAGAACAAACTCCAAGTCCAGCTCCAGCCCCGATCAAAGCCACAGACACTCAGAACGTTACAGGGATCAGAGCCAAACCAACGATGGAGAGAATGCCACCGATCAATCCGACTGAGCTGCCTAGAACGCTACAGATTCTTGCACCTTTGTTCACTCGGTCTAACTGAACTGCACAGGCCTCGACATCGTCCAGAAACTGCAGCATTCTCTCCTTCTTCTCTCTGAATTCTTTAATGAAGGTCTGGTGTCGATCCTGGAACAAAAATGCCGTCCTGAAGGGTTCGTCCTCCCTGGAAACAAAAATACTCTGTTTAGATCTATGCAAATGTTTTATTCGCATTATTATCCCTGAGGAGTGATTTAAAAAACACAGAGCAGTCACACAATCACATCAAGGAGGCACTGCTGATCACAAAGATGCATAAACCAAAAAAATACAAAAGCGTCTGACTGAACTGGAGACATGTATTGCTCATTTCTCGCCGAAACTTAGGAGCTACATCTAAAGGCAGTACTTGGTACAAATATACTGTTGGCCAGGACTAAAAACTATTAGATTTTTAAATATTTTTTTTAGAAATATGGAAAAGGGTCATGACGTGGTGCAGTGTTTGTACATCACTGTAACAGGAAGAAGCTGGAACACTTAAGGTGTTTCACCTTAAGTGTTTTGGAGCCTTTGAAACGGTTCTGTTTGATCCAAACATATCTATAGAGGGATTTTCGGTCGACATCACTTTCCGCCCTACGGCACATGCGTTCTGCAGAAAGAGCTCCTCTCCATCTGCTAACATGGGGAAACTTCTTTGAATTAAACAACGAAACGGGACAACAGCTAGCCATTTAAACCAGGTATGAACCGGTCTGACAGACGTCTGTCTCCTGCGTTTTTCTCGCAGTTTTTCTCACTCACCTGAATGTAACTTTTAAGGGTCGTACGATCGAATTTCATTCACAAATGTTGACTTTGCAGCATATTTTTTGTTTTCTCACAGTGATAAACTCTTGTAGTTAGCTGACAACGGAGCATTTTCGACTTGTTTCCACTGTTTGTGTCTATGTGCGGCGTCTTTTTCTACAGGTGGGGTGCGCGCGCAACGCCCGTGTTGATAAACAAAACATCCCTTTATCGAGCGGACATGTAAATGTAGCGAGTTTATGCAGGATTTTGCTCACAGAAAGCCGTATGACTGTGACTGCGTGTGCTACAGGTAAATGTGACGCGATGACAGCGGTGAGTCCAGATGTTCGTCTTTTTCCCGCTATGATTCTTAAGTGTTTACGAGTGCGGAGTCATGTAAATCCATCAAAAGTATTCACGCAGCACCAAGTAGCGCGAATGAATAAAAACTCAAAAAAGAAGTTAATAAAACTCCAAAAAATAAGCTATCACAGCATCGCATAATAGTGTTCATAGTATTGAAACGGTTCACACGACCATATGTACTGTTACACCCCTAGTAACTAGTGACATGCACCATTGAGCACAGCTGTTGACGCCAAGTGGCAGCCATCTTTCTTCAGCAGGGCTTGGGTTTGAGCAAAGTTAGAATCACAATCTAATGATTTATGACCGAACATGTGAACAGTGTGAATATTGTACCTCAGTTTGTCAAGCTCAATAATCCGATGAAGCATCTTTTCAGCGTCACCTTCGACTTGATCTGGATTCACTGATGGACTGTTGAAGCAGAGAACTGTTGGACAAACTCGTCTGAATACTTCACAGATCTGTCCGATGTTTGAGATGTACTGATTCAGATGAAACTGCATCACTTCCACGTTCACCAGCTTGGCTCTGAAGAAAACCTCATTGTCCCGTCTGAATGAGATCAGCAGAGGACAGATGAGCTGAGCCGCTGATCTAATCTTCTTCACTGACTCCAGATCTGTTTCCTCACAAAGCTGTAGAACCTGGTTTTCTTCAAACACCTGGACTGAAGTCACTGCTAACTTCTCCACTGCCTCCAGGAAGTTCTGCATCTCCTTCAGAGCCTTCAGAGTCGGCTTCAGCCCCTCCTGCAGCTCAGTTTTATCTTTGTAGAAGCTGTCTGCGTCCTCTTCTTCTCTTCTCATCTTCTCTGATTCATGTTGCCGGTCTTTTATCCACTCGGAGCTTCTTCTGGTGAAGTCTGTCACTGTGTAAATGCAGATGTAGGTGCCTGAGATGTACTGCAGCAAGGCCCACTTTAGTTTATCTCTGAAACAGAAAACACACAGGGCTTAGTTGTTTGTTCATCCACATCTGATATTTATGTAAAAAAACATAGTTCTAGATTTGAGTGCTTCGGGTATTTGTTCACCTTCTGTATTGCAGGTTATGAATAAATGTTTGAAAATGTCAGGCAAAAATCAATATCAATGGATTTTTTTTCTATTGTGAAAGCAGCAACATATCTGGCACGACTCTACAGTGAACTTTCAGTCTTGGAGCGTAACATGAATGTGTTGGTTTGACTCCTGCCAGTGCGGGGCCTTTCTAGGTGGAGTTTGCATGTTCTTCTTTTAATTCCTTCAGGTGCTCTACTTGCTACATTTATTAAAAATGTTGCTGTTAACATACAGTACCTGAAAGATGTCAATGATACTGTCCATCCTTTGTACAAACATTTCACTGTCTTAAAATTGTTTGTATAAGGGATAGGTGTACACTTGTGGCAGCTGGTCAGTAGAAGGCACGAGTGCACCGCACATTTTGATCTGACCCTGAAAAATAAGCAAAAAAGCTTCTAATACATTCCTAAGGCAGTAGTATATTGAGTGGCTGAAACCTGTGGTTTTCCCGTGATGCATGAGGTACAGTTGAATGACTAAGTCATGGGGAAATTATCATTAGAAGGTCAGACATTCTCGTACAGTTTCCTTTCATTCCAATTCACAGGCACAATCCTGCTCACAGCATACACAGAGCTGCACCTTCAGGATGAACATGTCCCTGAGGAAGACTGTTCCTGTCATAGACACCTCTGTCATGGTTCAACACGTGACCAATGAAAACCACTGTACATTTACTTTGATGTGTCTCACTGACTCCATTTAGTTTAAGTTTGTTTTCACCTTGTCCTAGATTGGCTGTTTTTATGAGGTTTGTAGTTGTATTTTATCTAGTTCCTACAATAATATCCTGTCCCAATTATGTAATCAAATAGACATCCTTTATTTGTGCTTTTGTTCTTTTGTGGTGCCTTTCGAGGAAAAAAGGACCTGTGTGTGTTCTATTATGTTTTCTGGTGCTGTCCTTGTTGCCAGTGTATTTATGATTTTATGGTGGCCAAACGTGCACACCAAAACAAAAACACAGCCAAGCTTGTAGTACATTTAGTTCAAACGTCCAGTTTAAATTACTTTTATTGGGAATGTCCAGTGACAACACTGCTGTTTATTGGTCTTAAAACAACAAAGAAATGACTTAGAATACTGTGTGACTTGTAAAGAGGTGAACATATTGTACTACATTTTATAATTTCTCTAAAAGCTGCACATCATCAAGACCTTTCCAAGACCACAGACCAATACCAAATAACCAAAAACACAAGAACAAAACTTTTTTTTTTTATTTAGGCCTACGGTGAACTTTCCCCATTTATATTCAATATACTGTATATTTTAATTAACTATTGACAAGTGATAAATGTGTGTAAAACAGGCTGTGTTTTTGGGACTAGAATCACAAATCCCACAAAAAGCAGTGTCATTGTGGTGAGGAGTAAAGGTGACAAAAATGTTAGTTTCCCTGTCTTTAAGCTTTGTGAACAGCCTCTGGTCCAAACTAAAGTGTTCAAATACCTTGGTCACTCTGTCACACTACGGGGATAAATGGTACTAGTTTCCCCGGAGCCCAGGGCTGGAAAAGGCCACAAAAGCAGGTAATCTAAAGCAATTATTTATTTGTAAGGAATATCAACTGGATTAGCAAATAAAAGTAAGAGATTTCGAACAGAAGGTATTTGAAGGCACCAGCAGCAAACTATTTATTTCTCAGACCTGTTTAAAATAGTTCGTTTTAAAGTTTTAACCAATGCACCTGGATTTTAATTTGTACTCTTTAAACTGAAGGAGGCAAAGAAACGGACCTAATCACTGCAATCTGATTTTCCATTTACATATCTTTGTAAATTGCACAAATGTGTTCGTCTATTAGGTTTTTTTGCAAGACGCACAAGAAAATCATTTGAAACAATCATCGTTGTATGTGTATTTAGAGTTTTGCAAATTGTAGCTCAAAGCGTTTTTGATTTTGGAAGATTTTGACACGAAATTTTGGCACAATTTAAAATTAGATTTCCTAAATACATCTATCATATGTAATACAGATGGAGGTAGCTTAAAGGAAAGTTAAAAAAAAAAAAAAAAAAGAGGTTTGACACAAAATAATCAGTTCAATAAATATGCAAATTCTCAGGGTTTTGTGTTCAATATTGTCAATATATACACAACTTCTCATTCCAGCAACATTATAGTTAGTCCAAAATGCCTCAAGGACTTTTGAAAAAAGTGTATTTTGGGCATAATTTAGACAAGTTTATAGCTTCAAACATAATAGCTAAAATGTTCAAAACCCATTTCATTTTATTCTTGTCTTTGTGTGAGTGAACAACACAAAAAACATACAGTAAATGTGTTGTTTTGTAATCTATTATGGCGATAAAAATCTTTAATTTGATCGACTTAAGTCTGCGAAAACTCTTGTAGCAACATGTACGTGTAGAATGTAGAAACTAATACATATATATGCATATTCTGAATAGAAATAAAACCCAAATTTGTGAAACTAATTCAAACACAAGATTATGTCTTGGGGGCCCCTCAACTAAGTTTGTACCTGGGGCCCAGAATTTGCTGTTACGCCCCTGTTCTAGACCTGGACGCGTCTGAAAATACAATTATAAAACTGACCAACCCTCGACTAAGCTCCTGTTGCTGCACCTCTGCTCTGGGCTGAGAGAATCTCTAATTAGGCTCGGGAAGGTGACATCATACAGCTGTAGAATGTTTAGTTGGTCCAGTGTTAAACCAATGGACATTTTAATAGCTAAATACTGAAAATAACGTTAATTAAATACTATTCTGACACTACAGAATGATAGATAAACTTACCAGTACTGACCCAGCAGTTTATTGGGCTGTTCCGCGGCTGTTTAGTTTACTTTTTTAATCGTTTTGTCTATTGTATTCTTATGGAAGTTCTGCTAAACTGACAACAAACATGGCGGATTTGCCATTATTTCCATGGTAACCACAGACGCTTCCTGAGCCTAATTGTGCAATAATGTAATTGCACTTTTTAAATTTAGTTTCTTTTGTTTCAGTAAGGACCGTCTTGTGTCTGAAATAAAGATTCTATATACAGTATATAAAAAAATGAAATTCAAGTTTTGATAAAAGTTGAAAAACTAAATTTACTTTTTTTTTTCCCCCATAATTTAATTTCTTATTTTTAGTATCAATAATAATTGTGTGACACATTGAGTATTCCTTCTTTTTCTTTCTTTCTTTTTTCCCCTGTTTCTCTCCAGGATCCGTCTTCTTCTGCTCGTCTCAGCGGTGACTCTGGTCTTTTCAGCTCAGGTGGGTGGGGCGTTTTTATTTTTTATTTTATATCATCAAACTTTTTATTTCGGTCCACAGGTGTTTTTTGTTGATGAATTACAGGAAAAAAACTAAAGTGTAAAACAGGTCAGAGCTCCGGATTAACCTCACACTGGTCCTTCATTCATTCATTTCTACCGCTTAATCCCGTTAGGGGTCGCGGGTGACTGGAGCCTATCCCAGTGACTTTGGGCCTTAGGCGGGGAACACCCTGGACAGTGGCCAACTTGCCGCAGGGTTAGACAGACAAACATTCACTCTCTCATTCACTCACTAAGGGTAATTTACAGTGATGCCCAATTAACCTAAACATGCATGTTTTTGGAGGTGGGAGGAAACCGGAGTGCCCGGAGAAAACCCACGGTGACACGGGGAGAACATGCAAACTCCACCCAGAGAGATCGTGAGATGTTGATATGGTCCGACCCGGGAGTCGAACCCACGACCTCCTTATTGGGAAGCCAGAGCTCTAACCACTCTGCTACCGTGCACACCACTTGGCTACCGTGCACTGAATGTTTTCATATGTGCAACAAAAATGACTGTGTTTGTGTTATTTATGTTGCCTTTTTATGCTTTAGACGTTGTTAGAAATGTTGTTTCTTTTGTAGATTCAACATTTCATCCATCTGTTTCTTTCACTTTATCTAGAGTTGGGTCACAATCTGAGCAAGGAGGCCCAGACTTCTCTTTCACACTCCTCCAGCTCTTCAAGGAGAATCTCGAGGCGTTCCCTGACATAAAGTCTCACTAACGTGTCCTGGGTCTTCTTGAGGTCTCCTCCCAGTAGGACATGCCCAAAACACCTCACCAGGGCGGCGTCCAGAACAGATGCTCGAGCCACCTCAGCTGGCTTTTCTCAACGTGGAGGACTCTATAGAATTTATGCAGGTGACATCACATCATTCTAAATGTGAGGTCTGAGTGGCAAGAAATACATGAGAGTCAATAGAGACAAATGACATTTTCTCCTGTAAGAGCTCAGAACATTAAAGTAGGAAAAAGAAGCTAAATGTAAGAAAATAACAACTCTGCAGAACAATTGGTTTGTAAAAAGCAAAAAAGCAGGTAAACAATGGCAGAAAAGCAGACAAACAGAAAGACCTCTCTCACATTTATCACAGACTTTGGAATCACCCACAGTTGAAGTAATTCCCCTTTTTCTTCCTTCAAAGATGTTCTTTTTTCTCTTTTTGATGAGGATTTAAATCGTAGTTCTGCAGTTAAAATGTCAAAAACCTCCAACTGCTGTTAGTAAACAAGCAAGTGAAGCACTACACTGTTGCCACGACAACAGAAAATAATTGTTAGTTTGCCTTTCGCCACATTAAAATTAATCTGTGTAAAACAAAAACTCCAGGGATGAAAATAAGTGTTGCCAGTCAGAATGTTTTGGAGCATTTTTTTCAAATAAAATGATGTCAGTGCAGAACCTCTATTCTGAGTTACTCCCATGTGACCAATCTCTTAGGGATGGCACTGCCACCTTTTGGAGAAAACTACTTTTTTGACCATTTGTATCTATGATCTTGTTCTTTTGCTCATTACCCAGAGCTTTGCCTTTCACCTCAGTTCCTTCTTCACCACAACGGTCCGATCCCATCACTTCTGATGCAGCACTGATCCGCCTGTCACTCTCACGCTCCATCCTGCCCTCACTCATGAACAAGACTCTGGGATACTTGAGCTCAACTTCAACTCAAACTGTCCCAGTGCACGTTGCAGGTTTAATGAAACCATCAGCCAGAGCAGAGATGAGATCATGTGATCCCTAAACCGGACTCCCAGCGGTTCCTGATTGCGCCTTGAAATTCTGTCCATGAAAACAATGAACTGAACCGGTGACAAAGGGCAGCCCTGAGCGAGTCCAACATGCATTGTTCTGCTCCTCCTGAATCTGAAGTCAAAGTCTCTGAAACAGACCTTACTTTCCTTCCACCGTCCGAAAACATTCCCAGTGGAGGTCAGCAGCTCCCCACCTCCACTGTGCTTGGTGAAGCACAGTTTTCTAGGATGGTTTGCCAGAATTTCTTTGAAGCCGACCTTTAGTTCTCATCCATGGACTCCTCAAACTCTCCCTAGCCCTGTGTTTTTTCCTCTGCAATGGCACAAACTGCAATACGCTTGGTCTGCTGATACCTGTCAGCTGCCTCTAGAGTTCTAAAAGTCAACAGGACTTAATAGGACTCCTTCTTCAGCCTGAATTGCCGAAGCATCAGAGACCTCTGAGTGGCCATTGTTACTGAGAACATGGTAATTCAATCTCAGTGTTATGTCTCCTTGAAGTGTGAGTTGACAGAGAGCTCTGCAAGACGTTCAGAACAGACTCTCATGAAACGCTTGCATCCGGCTTCCTCCTCCGCCAACAAATCCAACCACCACCAGGTGATGATCAGTCCGATGACACGACAACAAGTAGTAAGTAGACCAGATCCTAAGCCGACATCAGCTCTTTTGTGAAACCCTGGATCTTAGATTAATTTCTTTGACAATGTAAATTGTGTTTGGATGTGTTTGTGCTGCCTCATTTCAAATAAGAATTACATATCTTGCTTAGTTTCATTTTGATGATGGATTAACACAATAGAGCTGTTTGAGGAGCACTTTCTAAATTAAACAGCTGAAAGTTAAGTGTCTCGCCTTTAAACAGTTTAATGAAACCCAAGTTAGAAATTCATATTTTTGAAATCTGAGAACTTCATAGAGCCTTTTGACAGAAGGTAAAGTATATGTTTTAATGTTTTTATTAAATGGACAGACAAAGAACATTAAAATACTGTTTTTGAAAGTACAGTCAATGAGCTCAAAGCTTTACAGACATGGTCCCACAGTAAAACACTTTACATCACATTTGACATGGAAATAGTAATAATCAAATCATTAAATTAAATTAGTTTTGTACAGCCCAAAATCACAACACAAGTTGCCTCTAAAGACTTCCCAAAACTATAGTAGAAAGTCTTCAAAGTAGTCATCTGGACAGCGTTTCCGAAGATCAAGACGTTTCGACTCTCATCCGAAAGTCATTTTCAATCTGAATGATTGAATGATCATCAGATTGAAAATGACACAACAACGTTGAAAACTTTCTATGGATCACTCCTGAACGAATGAAGGATTACACCGACTTCCCAAAACTGTGAAGACACTGACTTCTAATGTTTAGTCCGATTGTACAGTAAGTTTGCCCATCACATGACTCTAAAAAGGATTCTCTAGGACTTGTTTTTTCTCAAACAGCCTTTGCCCTTTCTCCAGAGAATCATAGATCCTCTGTAAAGACTTGACCTCTGACCTCCACAGATCAGCTCTAGTTCTGATCCACTTCGAGGTCTCAGTCTCGTTGCCTCTGGACAGGCTCATGCTTTCACAGGTAATAAAGAAGAGGTCTACCCAATGAAAAGTGCATTCATTGCGATGAAGGCTCCTCGAGCAGCTTTGCCCAGGGCCAGAGGGCCTCTGAGGACTTCCTGTCCCAGCTCTGGGACGTCTGACGCAGCCTGATCTATGACCTTTCCTGAAGACAGCAGCTCTTTCAGCATTTATCAGTTTAAAGACAGATATACAATCTATGATGGCATCAATGCTTTTCATCACAGAGGCTCCTCCGCCAGTCATCTTTAGAGCTGTTTTTATATAATCACTGTTAGTGGTGTTGAGCTGTTGTCTGATGGCTTCCCTCAGACAATTCTGCAGATCACTCACGTCTTTCATAAACGTTTTAAAGGTTTCATCAGCTTTGTTCTTATGATTATTGCTCAAAATCTTTTCTACAATTATGATGCCTATATTACTGACCACACTACCTCCTGCTGTGGCAGCTCCAGCTATAGTCAGAGCCAGAGACGCTCCGGCCGTGAAAGGAGCTAAAGCTAAACCAGCGATGGACAGACCTCCTCCCACCACCCCCACCGAGCTGCTCACCACGTTAGAGATCTTAGCTCCTTTGTTTGTAGAGTCTAATTTAACAGCACATGGTTCGAGTTGAGTCAGAAACATCAGCATCCTGTCCTTCCTCTCACTGAACTCCTCCTGAAGCTCAAATATTCATCCTGGAACAAGAAGATCGTCCGGAAGTGTTTGTCTTTTCTGAAAAACAAAGAGTAATGACATCAGCCAAAGTATGACGCCAACTCACATAAGAACTAAGAGGATGGATCGAGAATAGTCAAAGTTAAAAACCTACATGTTTGCATCAAAAATATAACATTCAGAGTTCTGAGTTTGTGGCCAAGGCAATAGTGAGGCACGGGTTAAGCATTTTTTAAACTGCGGGTCTTGCATTTCTGACAAAACATGAGTCGTGGGATAGGTCACACAAAAAATACAGTCCAGCAGTGCTTGGTTCTGTTCTATGTGTAGTTCCTGTTACAGCAGCACCACTGACGAATGAAGGAGCCTCTACAGATCAGAGTCAGCTTTGTTTTATCTTGTGGATGCATAACATGGTCTCACAGAAATGCGTGTCTTTACTACGACATGTTAATAGTGTAACATGAGCACATTTCTAGTGCTTTTTTGCGTATCTATAGTATGACGCTGTGACAAGCGACAAGAAAGATATTTTCTTAGCGTCCTATAGACAGGTGTATTGGTTCAAAGGACTTTTTTTGGGTTTAATGCTGGCCCCTTTTCTGGGTGTTTCCACATCAGAAGAACTAGGAACCAGGGAGGCCAAAGTGGGGACCAACTTAGCTCCTGCTTGGGGCAAGTACTTTTTCTCAGACTGAGAACCTTTCAGTGACGCAGCAATTATTTATGACGTTGATGCATGTTGTACGCACGCGACCCACATCAACAACGCCAGGCATGTCGGAAAGTTTTAGTGAAAATAATAAAGGCATGAAAGTTTACTGATGGTGGTGAGACGGATGCAGAGGTACAATCACCACTAAGTCCGTACGCTAACAAGGAAGTACAGCGAGGCTTTGAGGGACCCCCCCCCCAAAAAAAAAATAACGTACGAATCTTCAGCAAGCATAGCTGATGAGCTAGTGCAAGTGCGAGACAATAAAAGACTGAAACAGTACTATAAGAATATCAAGGAACACGGCAGCCGAAGTGGGGCAAACAGATGCAAGGATTCTCGAGGGAATCCATGTGAATCCACACGACTTTGGGCAAATATACAGACGGCAGTGGATTGGAGCTGGTGAACAAGGCTCGTCACAAGAAACTTGAGCGTGTCCTGAACCGAACTCGCATCACAGTCAGTGTATGAGAGGCTTTAAATCTACCACAGAAATAAACTGGCGCTGCAATGAGTGTCTTATGGTGCGTTCAGACCAGACAGCGTCTTTGCATTTTTGCGTCCATTTTCAATGTTTGCCTCTGAAGACGCGGCGTCTTGTGGAGTGGAAGCTGCCGCAACTTCGCACAAATCTGCAGTCACCGCAAGAGTTGAGAAAGTCCATCTTCAGACACATTGGAAGTCGGCGTCAGCCAATCAGAGACTCCATGTTGTTCTCCTCTCACATCAAGGGGAAAGGACGACTGTTTATTGAAGTGTTTTAATACCTTTTTTTAAACCAAAGGTCGCTCGTTTGGAGATTTGGTCATAAGTTGCTCTGAAAATCTGGAGACACGGCAAAACAAACAACATGGGACATGAACTGAACTAATAACGTGCTCACATAGATCTATTAAAAATGCTCGGTGCCGTGTTTAAACCAGTGCTGTACAATGGGAGGAGCAAAGGAAGACAGAGACCGCAAAAGGACCTGTCTGGAGGAGGAGAAAGTTGTGCTACGTTTTATAAAGGCAGCAAGCCTCTATCTCTCTCCATGTCTCTCTCAATGTGATCTGTCTACGAGCAAAACAAAGCCTGCAAAAAAGCAGAAACTCAAAGAAGCGTGTCGAGTCATTAAAAGTGCCTTTTTGTCCCCCAACGCCTCGACGCGCATTGGGACGTTTTGGACTCCTATTTGGGCTTCAGCTTCGAAAATACACTGTTAGGTGAGAACGCAGCATTAGGCCAATTCTATCTTATAAAGAGTATATATACAACAACATAATAGGACAAGTTAATATTGTATGAGTAGCATAATTTCACGTCTTTTTGTTAAATATGACTTGCGTTGTAGACCATGTTCATTCATATGATGATTGTAAACGTGTTATCTTTTATGAATATTAATACATCTTAATCTGAACCTACCCCAAGCTTAAACTTACTGTTTAGTAATTTGAAGCCTAAATTTACCGTTTAAACCTAAAGAAAATGTCGCTACGTGGCTTCAACCAATCATGTCGTACAATATATACAGCGTAACATAAACGTAAAAAGGTGTGAAATCGTGCTGATCATAAACTATTTTTGTGTTGTGGCTTCCATGTGATATTGTGTTGCATAGACAATCAAATAAAAAGAGAAATTATGTGGTATCCATAAACATTCCTGTGAAATTAGGTTGGTATGCGATCTCAGAATTGATTTGTAAAATACAGGCAATGAAAATAATCCTGTAGTGAAGTAGCCATTTCTCATCTCGTCTCAGTTCAACGAGTCAACCTGCGCATCACTACAAGTCAACACAACCTACAGCGTTCATGTTGACTGCAGAGAATCACTGTGGTTGTTCTGGATGGAAACACTGTTATGTTGTACCTGATTTGGTGGAGTGTGTTTGTATTGATCAGCACACGTTCAACATCATCTTCAGATAAATCTGGTTTCAGGACGAGAGTGGGCCTGGTCAGGCTGAGATCTGCAACAGAGCTGTGGAAAAGGTCTATTACATTTGTGAAAAGCTACAGACTGTGTGTTTGTGAGTCTTAATACCATCTTCTGAAAGCTGCACAGAAGTGACTGATGAGAAAATGTACTGCTTCAGTTGAGCCCGAATCACTTCCACATTGTCAACTTTGGCCCCGAAGAAACCGTGAGGCTTGTGGCTGCGTTTGAACAGCAGCAGAAGAGGACAGACTAACTGAGCCGCAAACAGAATCTTCTTCACTGACTCCAGATCAGTTTCCTCACTCAGCTGTAGAACCTGGTTCTGGTCAAACACTTTGACTGAAGTCACAGCTAACTTCTCCACTGCCTCCAGGAAGTGTTGCATCTCATTCAGACCTTTCCTGATGCTTCTCATCAGACGCTCCAGCTCCATCTGCAGCTTCCTCTGCTCCTCGGCCTGTTTCTGGAGGTTCTGCCTGGGATCAGGCCATTTCCTACCAACTTCAGAAAAGCTACTGCTTTGTCTTTTTTCTTCTTAGACTTTTTGACCCGGTTAAACCTGTTGTGGATGTCATCAGCCTTTTCTGGGATCTTTTCCAAAGTGCTTTTCTCCTTCTGTCGCTCTTTTATCCACTCATTGCTTCTGACAATGAAGTTTTTGACTCTTTTCATGTGGCTGAAGGTTTCTGAGACATACTTATTCAGACCCTCCTCCAGCTCTCTCCTGCAGACAGAAAATACATATCAGTAAATGAATATGAAAATGAGGTAGAGGCACCTAGACAGAAGACTTAGTCGAAATGCGTTGGAGTTATTGATGTGCAACTTTTTGTGAGTTTTACTATTCTGATCCAGTGCAGCACTCCGTTAACATTATTGTATAATTATCAGTAGATTTTCACATATTTATTAAAGGTAAGGTAAGGTAAGGTAAACTTTATTGTCTCCGTAGGGAAATTTGTCCTCTGCATTTGACCCATCCTTCAATGCCTCTGGGGCATCTCCACAGGAGCAGTGATCGCCACAGTGCAGCGTTCGGGACCCATCTCCAGATGTTCTTGGTCAGGACTACCGTAGCTGGAGGATATTACCCTAACGTGCATGTTATTGGTTGGTGGGGGAAACCGGAGTGCCCGGAGGAAACCCACCCAGACACGGGGAGAAACATGCAAACTCCACACAGAAAGGCCCGGCCCGTGCGGGAATCGAACCCGTGACCTTCTTGCTGTGAGGCAAGAGCGCTAACCGCTCAGTCACCGTGCTAAACAGGCGGTCAGAGACTTACTCCTCCCACAACAGCACCCCAAACAGGCTTGTAACAATGAGAGATGCCATAGATGTTTGAAGAAATATCCAGTGGGAGACGTTGATTGACAGCACTAAATATGGACAGCGAGCTTGTGAGTGAGCAGTCCTGACGTGCGGTGAGGTTTACAGCTGCAGGCGTAGTTGCTTACTTGCATTTCAAGATTCTTCAATATTCTTTTTTATTAACTTTGCAAACATATGTATGAAACCTTTCCTTTACATAAGCACATGAGTATTTTCGAAAATTGACAAAAAATATATATATATACATTAACGCAAAATTCGAAGCTACGACCCTTTGCGTCATCTGCTTATCCATCTAATAGCCACATGACACAGCGGGTGACCAGTTTCCAACTCTCCACAGCTGCAATGTCAGAAGGAGTTTTTATAATCCACCTGGGCAGCTCGACTGTGACATTAGCATGTAAAGTGCAATAACAGCGTTTGACCATCGTGGCACCACAGTCAAAAAGTAAATTTTGAGCTATATTGGAAAATATCGATTTGGTGATATATATCGCAATACTCGATCTCCCAATACTCATAAAATTCAGATATTGATATTTTTGATGACATTATGGTTAGGGGTGTCAAATTAGTGCATTAATTGAGGTTATTAATTACTGACATATTATTAATTATGTTAATCACATTAATCTATTTTGAAATATTGAACTTAATTGTTTTCATATGTGAGTTACAAAGTGACATAAGGGTTGTTCAACTTGACAACAACAAAACACTTCCTAAACTCTTTTTTTTTACAATATATTAATATTTCCATCTGCAACAATAATGTAACTAATTTAATTGGATAAAAAAAAACACTTAAGTTGAGTGTTTTAATCAGCAATTTTAGGTGAGATTAAAAATAGATGAATTTGATTAATTAATTACAGATCATAATTAATTAATCTCTTCAATTTTTTAATCGCTTGACACCACTAATTATGATTTTTATCTAGGCTGTGTTGTTTCCTGGATTTCAATAGTGGCTCAAAATTAGCCTCTTCAGCCATAGCAGAGGGCAGGACTGGGTCTTTAAGAAGGCTGTATAATGTTAAACCTTGGCACACTAATTCTCACTTTATATGAATATAAAAAGAGTCAAGTGGTTTATTATTTTTAGAACCTCGATTAGCTTTGTGTTGCCATTAAGTATCATTACTGTCAGAGAGAATCATTAAGTATCAATACTGTCAGAGAGAATCATTAAGTATCAATACTGTCAGAGAGAATCATAAAGTATCAATACTGTCAGAGAGAATCATTAAGTATCAATACTGTCAGAGAGAATCATAAAGTATCAATACTGTCAGAGAGAATCATAAAGTATCAATACTGTCAGAGAGAATCATTAAGTATCAATACTGTCAGAGAGAATCATTAAGTATCAATACTGTCAGAGAGAATCATTAAGTATCAATACTGTCAGAGAGAATCATTAAGTATCATTACTGTCAGAGAGAATCATTAAGTATCAATACTGTCAGAGAGAATCATTAAGTATCAATACTGTCAGAGAGATCTTTAAGTATCAATACTGTCAGATAGAATCATTAAGTATCAATACTGTCAGAGAGAATCATTAAGTATCAATACTGTCAGAGAGAATTATTAAGTATCAATACTGTCAGAGAGAATCATTAAATATCAATACTGTCAGAGAGAATTATTAAGTATCAATACTGTCAGAGAGAATCTTTAAGTATCAATACTGTCAGAGAGAATCTTTAAGTATCAATACTGTCAGAGAGAATCATTAAGTATCAATACTGTCAGAGAGAATCATATAAAGTATCAATACTGTCAGAGAGAATCATAAAGTATCAATACTGTCAGAGAGAATCATAAGTATCAATACTGTCAGAGAGAATCATTAAGTATCAATACTGTCAGAGAGAATCATAAAGTATCAATACTGTCAGAGAGAATCATAAAGTATCAATACTGTCAGAGAGAATCATTAAGTATCAATACTGTCAAGAGAATCATAAAGTATCAATACTGTCAGAAGAATCTAAGTATCAATACTGTCAAGAATTAAGTATCAATTTAAGAATCAAGTTCAATACTGTCAGAGAGACCCCAGATATCATTCTGCGACCCTCAGGAGCAGCAGCCATCTTATATAGAGAGAGTCTACTAAGGATCTCATACAAACGAACAGAAGCTGAACTTTTAAATACTTTTTCACCTAAATACTTTGATAATTGAGCCTTTTTTTATTTGTACATTTATTTATGCTTCTGTTCAAACAAGCTATTGTGTAAACATCTTGAAAAAAATTTACTTTTAGTTTTAGGCATTATAATCTTCTTTTATTGTAACTGCAGTGAAGTAAACACAATAATGATGAATGTTTGTGTTCGTATAATATAATGACACACGAAATATTTTAAGTCTGCATCAAATCCAGCCCAGAGCAGTGTTTTTAGGATGAATATTTAAATTCACAATTAAGAGGAAAAATGACCTGACACAGACACAAAACAGTTCTCTGTATTATTGGGACTTTTAATATATTATATAAATGTTCAATTACCCTCTTTTGCTGCCTCTCCCCTCAAAAGATGGCCGCTGCAACTACTACGTCAACATGCCCCACGCTCGCTCTAGTCTCTAGTCAGCTCATTGGACTCGGTCTGCCACAGGTTACCACGCCAACAACCTCTCTAGTCATATTTACAGCAGGAAGTCTGCATCCTGCTGCCGTCAGACAATAAACCGACTGCGACACAAGAACAAAACGCCTCTCAGATTTTCTTTTTTTAACCTCAGCTACAAGTGCTTAAAGGTGCACTCTGTCACTTTCCTGGTGAAGGGTCCGCCACCTGCTTGTCTATACTTCTATCTCTCCTTTTGGAATGTTGTCTATCACGCAGATTTTTTCAACTACATGTGTTTTTTATTGCTGAAATACACACATTCTCACTCTGAACGACTCGCCTTTCCACAGATCTGACCTGAACCTTAAATGTCCATGACAAATTGAACTACTCATTCACTAAAATGAAATTAAGATCATCATATTTAAGATTTTACAAAACATTTTTACAAATTTCATCCCAGTCTTGCCATTTTTGTGAATTAAAATGTACTTCCTGTTCATCACAATGGGAAGTTGCAGCCATAATGTAATAAAATGGGCCAAAACATCTCTAATGTAACAGGCTTTTACTTGAGAAATTAAGAAATGCACACATTTTGCTAAATTCATGTTCATAGATACATAAAAATGTGTTTTTGGTAAGAAAATGTAAAATATCCTGGTGTGATGTCATCAGTTTAGAACTTTACTCTACTTCCTGTTACCAAGAAAATAAATAAATCTATCTTTTCTTCATTGTTCTCTTCGTGAAAATCTATCATTTATATTTACAGCATGTGTTACTCTCACAAAATGAGCTAAAACAGAAAAATGGTAAACACTTGTCACATGCACTTTCACTTTCTCGTCTCCATGGCGACAGAAAAAAGCTGTAAAGATGCGGCTGCTTATGGAGAAGCTGCATACATTCTCTGTTAAAACAAACAGCTGGCAAAGCCTCACTGTCATGACGTCGTCTGTATTGTTCACCTGAATTGCCAGTAGTAGTAGTAGTAGTATTAATAAAGCTAAGTAGTAGTAATAATAAAGCTCACAAACCTGGAGGCAGTCATGCTGTCGTCTCTGTGCTGTTCTTCCTCTGACTCTCACAGCTCCAGTGGCTCAGATTCACGTCACTGAAGCTCTCATAATGAAACTGAAAGTAAAAACTCTTCTGGGAAACCTTCTAGTTTTCAGAAATAAACTGTAGATTGTAATCATTTACATTTTGTTCTTTGTAAAACACAAAATACATCTAAAATGGCTTAAATAACTAGGCCCATTGACTTCCTGAACTAATAGAAAGTGACTACATGTCTTACACAAAATCTGACTTTTGGGAGTAACCTCAAGTAAATACAGTGGTTGGGGATAAGTGGTAGGTGAAAACAGGGATTTTCTAAGATGCAGGACAATGCAAGATCTATCCAAATACAACTTTGGTAAAACTAATGATGAGAGACACGGTTAGAACATGTTTAAAACTGACTACAAACTGTAAAAAAAGATCACAAAACAATACCCTCTACTGTTTAAAAGTGGAGTTAGGGTCCATTTTTTGACAAAATTATTTGTTTTAATTCAACATAAAAAAAATAAATTAAAAAAATATTTGCAGGCTGTGATTTGTATTTATTTTCCTTTTCTCAGTCAGTCAGATTCAATACTTGTGGTTGTGTCTTCTTGTATCTAAATGTACTGTGTTTATAGTTATTATTTGTAACTGTAAGACAATTTTGAGTCTGAACACAAACACTGATATGCTGAGAAGATTTTTATTCATTCAAAAGCTTAATCTTTGATACAGAAAATATGCAGATAGCTTCCAGAAAACAAGCAACATTCAAATGGATTTTTACAAAAACAAAGGCGGTGAATAAACATTTGTAAACTAAAAATACATAAAATATCTGCTCCCTTCTAATCCTTCATACACATGCAGGTGAGAAATGTTGTTACTTCTACCCCAATCACTTGGCTGATGCTGACTGGACACGGCTCAACTATTGCAAAAAGGGAAAAAAAAAAAATGTAATGGTATAAATGTAATTGATCTTGTCTCATCAGAAGTAGCATGTAAAAAAGAACAGCATGAACTTTCTGACAGTGAATCAGAATCAGTGAAGGTTTTATTCCCATTGTCAGTGAGCAAATCAGACTAGGACCTTGTGTCGATGCTCATGTGCAACATATATTACTAGTGATAATAAATAACATAAAATGTTTATTATGATAAATAAATAAACACAATATGTGAGTATAGAAATAAAGAGTCCAAGTACAATTACAAAATATACTGTCAACAGAAATCAGAAGAAATAGTGCAAATAGATGAGATGAATGAAATATAAGCTGCATAATTCCATGGATAATACAATATACATACACAGTATCCACCATATTTCGCTCCGCCTACTTTTTCTACCGTTCCACACAACACAACAAAACACACTTCTGGTCAGCTTCTCCCTCGTTCATTTCATTGAAGTAATCTGCTGAGAAGACTTGCAGCAAAATAATATTTCCGGTAGGTTATTTTTTCAATAATGTTATGGTCATGTGCACCAACAAATAAGCAAGGTATATTCTCTCTAGAAAATGATCGTTAAAGTATTTAAATCATTGTTTGCTGATCAGATCTCTGTGATAGACCGCGGTTAGCCTAAGTTACAGTAGCCACAAACAAACATCAAATGCAATGATCACACACAAGACATATACACATGCTGTACCTTGTTTGAAAGCTTAGGACCTGTAGAATTCAGTCGCTGCTGGGTTTATTTTAACTGTCAGTGTATCGATTTGAGATTAGCCTACAAGATAGAGCAGCTACAACGTTAGCTAAGTTACCTTCTTCTTCTTGTTTCTTTCTTTATGGCGTGTCTGAAACACTATTTACCAGCACTATTTGTGTGATTTAACACTCATGTGTTTGACACGTATTGTCAACAGCTGATGACAAAAAAGGCACAAACTGTGTAAAAGGGATAAACAAGAAGGTAGCTAACGCTGTAGCTGCGCTATCTTGTAGATTAATCTCAATTATGTGGCAATTTGGGAGAACTATTTTAAGCTATTTCCTTACTGCAAATTAACTTTCAAATGAATGAACTTAAAACCAACAACGCCACCCTAGACCAGCCAGGGAAAATAAAATATAAGAAGGCTCACAGGTTCGTTCTTTGAAGAGGCATGTTCCATGTAAATTAAGGATTATTTATTTTGTACATCATTTAAGTTTCAGTTATAATACTAAATCATTTGCAAGTTCACATTATAAAATTGTCCGTCATTGTCCATTTGGTGCACCACAGTTACCACACGGGTCCCAGTCTGCCCTCCAGGTCCACGTGGTAAATCAGCACAAAACAGATAACAATTCAAGTAGCAATTGGCACACAAGCAAGTGTGGCATTGCGAGGGTACTCTTAATTAAATTGAGCAGAAATAAAAATGTATGTTTAAAATTAATCTTAACATTAGCTGTAAATAAAAGAAAACTAAAACCAACAACGCCACCGAGATTAACCCGGAAAAATAAATAAAACTAACTAAATAAAGGCAACACAGATTCGTTTTAACATTGAATACAGAGGCAATTGTTTATTCAGCACATTAACATTATTTTCTGATGCCAAATGTAATCTTATTTTCTGTTCCAGTCCACTCAAATATCCTTACACAGTTCATATACACAGTCATTACACAGTGAGTTTGTTCACACTGAGAAAATGAAAAGACAGCGAAGGCAATGAAGGCAAGGCAGCAGGTGCCGGTGCATTGAGCCCCGGAACCTGTATAAAAAAGAAGTTGTTAAGCTAAAGGCTAGGGCTAGGCTAATACACCAAAGGAACTAGAGCAATAACATATCGCACTCCCACAACGAGCCATCACCCGACGACTACCCCAGTCACCAGCTTCAACGTCGGACCCCGGTGGGGGATATGACCTGGCACACCACCAGCTTCAACAAGGGACCCCAGGACCGCTAGCCGCCGACCCACGGAGCGATGAGGCGCTGCGGCGGTGCGCATCGCGGGGCTCTGCTTCACCGCGGCACTACAGAAAGCTCTCATTAAGCGTTTGCTAAACTAAATTATTACACAAGTTGGAAAGCGTAACGGACTCGTCCCTGATAGAGCAGAGGACGGCACACAACCTGACGGCAAAGCCCAAACAAACAGACAGCGGTTGTCTCAAAGACAGAGGAAGTGCCGAGGTCTGAACGGAGTTTTTATACTAGGCGTCGCCCCCTACTGGTCGCCGCCACAACTAACCCATAATGTCACACAAGGTGAGAACAAAAAGACAAGGTGGCAATGGTTCCCTTGGATCTCGCTAGCTTTGGTCACCTACAAAGTACCTTTACCACACCGCGGAGCTAGGGAGAGTTTCTGTTAGTCCTCCAATAACATAACTTTTATTAAAAACTATACACAATGCACCATACCTAGCATTTTAGTGGAGGGCAGCGCAGAGAAGCCGACCGGAAGGCTGCAATTTGTGGGTCAGATGTCGAACGCTAGGACGGAGCCCTTACGCTACCTAGAGGTTGCCACACAAACCCCAGCCTTCAAACAAGGTACAGCATGTGTATACAGTATGTCTTGTGTGTGATCATTACATTTGATGTTTGTTTGCGGCTAATGTAACTTTGGCTAACTGCTGTCTATTGCAGCGATCCGACCAGACAACGATTATGTAAATACTTTAACGGTCGCTTTCATGCGATTCAGAGAAAATATGCCTTGTTATTGGAAAAATGATCCTGAAATTATTATTTTTTAATTATTTTGCAGCAAGTCTTCTCAACAGGTTACCGTTATGTCAATGAAATGAACCGGAGAGGAGCTGACCGGAAGTGCATTTCCGAGTGTTGTGTGGAATGGTAGAAAAAGTGGGTGGGCGAAATAAGATGGATACATGATGGACTTTTAAAAAACATAGATAGTTCAGTACAAAACAAATAGTGTCACCTTTAACATGTCTTCTACTTACATTTTATATTAGGTCATAAAGTTGTGGTAGGTTATTCAGACAGTTGCTGTTAAATTGCTTTTAAGACACTTGCTTTCCGTTCTTCCCTGTTTTGCCCATCACAGAAGGGGTTTGGAGGACTTGTTTTTCATCAGTCAGCTTTTGCCCTTTCTCAGAGAATCATAGATCTCTTGGAGCGAGTCAACCTCTGACCTCCACAGATCTGCTCTGGCCCTGATCCACTTTGAGATCTCAGTCTCACTGCCTTGTGACAGACATACACTTTCATTGGCAATCCAAAAGATATCTACACCAATGAAAAGTGCATTGAGTGCAATGTAGCCCCCTCGAGCAGCTTTGCCCAGGGCCAGAGGGCCTTTGAGGGCCGCCTGTCCCAGCACTGGGATTTCTGACGCAGCCTGACCAACGGCCTGTCCTGTACCTGCTGCATTGACTAAAGCTTTTTCAGCTTTCACCAATTTGTAAAGCGGGAAACAATCAATAATTATATCAATGCTCTTTGTCACAGAGGCTCCGTTTTTTGCCAAATCTACAGCTGCTTGAAAGTCATAAGTTTCAGAGCTTTGGAGATGTTGGATGATGGCTTCCCTCAGACAGTTCTGCAAATCATTCACATCATCCATAAAGTTTTTTAAAGTTTCATTGGCTTTGTTTGTTTGTACACTGCTCACTACCTTGTCTGTAATCATGGTCACCACACTGTTGAGTACACTGGTTCCTGCTGTGGCAGCTCCAGCTATAGTCAGACCCAGAGACAATCCGGCTGTGAAAGGAGCCAAAGCTAAACCAGCGATAGACAGACCTCCTCCCACCACCCCCACTGAGCTGCTCACCACGGTAGAGATCCGAGCTCCTTTGTTCATGCTGTCCAACTGAACTGCACATGGTTCTAGATCATTAAGAAACTTATGCATCCTCTCTTTCTTCTCACTGAACTTCTCCATGAAGGTTTTGTTTTCATCTCCAAATAAGACCACCAGTCTGAAGTGAATGTCATTTCTGTAAAACATAAAATGTACAAATAGTAAATCTGGTGAAACCAGGAAGTGTATCAAAACATTATGACTGGTTATGATGTGCACAAAGAAGAAGGTGTCTAAGTTGCTTTGTTGCTTTACATTGCTGTTGCAGCTAAAAACAAACACACCTAGATATTGTTATGATAGAAAACACATAAGTTTGAAGTACCATCCTGCTCTATTTTGCACTGCACATGCTCGAAACTCATATAATAAAATTCTTTCTCACCCTACGCGGGTGGTCTCATGCACTTTCCAAGCTCGGGTCTTGTACCAGAGACCAGGGAGCTTGAGGGTTCTGCGCAGTATCCTTGCTGTTCCTAGAACTACACTTTTCTAGACTGAGATGTCTGATGTATTTCCAGGGATCTGTTGTAGCCACTCCTCCAGTTTGGGGGTCACTGCCCCCAGTGCACCGATCACCACGGGCACCATTGTTGCCTTTACTTTCCAAGCCTTAAAATATATCCAACACCACGGCTTTCCTCTGCTCTTTATCCACCACCACAATGTCTGGTTGGTTCACCAATACCATTCTGTTTGTCTGTATCTGGAAGTCCCACAGGATCTTGGCTCGGTCATTCTCTACCATCTTCGGAGGTGTTTCCCACTTAGATCTTGGGGTTTCCAGTCCGTACTCGGCACAGATGTTCCTGTTTACTATGCAAGCCACTTGGTTATGGCGTTCCATGTACGCTTTCCCTGCCAGCATCTTGCACCCTGCAGTTATGTGCTGAACCGTTCGGGGGCCTCTTTGCACAACCTACACCTTGGGTCTTGTCTGTGTGGTAGATCTAGGCCTCTATGGCTCTGGTGCTCAAGGCCTGCTCCTGTGCAGCCAGGATGAGCGCCTCTGTGCTGTCCTTCAGCCCAGCCCTTTCAAGCCATTGATAGGATTTCTTGAGATCAGCCACTTCAGTTATGTTCCGGTGGTACATCCCATGTGGGGCTTGTCCTCCCATGATGGTTCCTCTCCAGCACCTCATCATCTGTTCTCCACTGTCTGAGACATTCACTGAGTACGCCATCTGTTGGGGCCTTGTCCTTGATGTACTTATGGATCTCGGATGTTTCATCCTGGATAGTGGCTCTCACGCTCACTAGTCCTCGGCCTCCTTCCTTACGGCTAGCGTACAGTCTCAGGGTGCTGGATTTGGGGTGGAACCCTCCATGCATGGTGAGGAGCTTTCGTGTCTTACATCTGTGGTCTGTATCTCTTCCTTTGGCCACCTTATTATTCCTGCAGGGTATCTGATCACTGGCAGGACGTAGCTGTTTATTGCCCGGGACTTGTTCTTGCCATTGAGCTGACTTCTGAGGACTTGCCTTACTCGTTGGAGGTATTTGGCTGTTGCCGCTTTCCTTTTTGCCTGTTCAAGGTTGCCATTTGCCTGTGGTATCCCAAGGTACTTGTAACTGTCCTCAATGTCTGCTATTGTGCCGTCTGGGAGTGAGACCCCTTCTGTGTGGATTACCTTCCCTCTCTTTGTCACCATCCTACTACATTTCTCAAGCCCGAATGACATCCAATGTCAGAGCTGTAGATCCTGGTGCTGTAGATCAGTGGTTCCCAACCTTTTTTGCCCTGGGGACCCCCTAAGCGGGTTGGCCGTGTCCCGAGTACCCCCTGGTCACAGATTTTAAACATTTTGTGTGTATATATATATATAAATCAACTGATTTTAATAATGACTGGATTTTATATAATGTAATAAAATTGTTCTAATTTAGGCCATATTCAGCCATTATGCGAGATTTTGCATAAAACACAGGCACTTTAGGAGTGGAAGGTGAAACACAAAAATTCATTTTGACTACAACAAACTCATATTTTGTATCCAGCTAAATATGTAAATTAAAAATGCATTTTATGATGCAAAATATAGGAAACCCTCCTTTAATTGTATAACAACACTATAGGAAGAGCAAAATGCTACTAAAATATTGTAATTTAACAATCATATTAGCACTATAACAGCATAAAACTAAAACAGATAGGCCTATTTGCTCATAACTTGGACAAAGCTGATGTGTAGGCCTATGTACCAGCCTGAGCCAAAGACACGTGAGTTTGAGAAACAGCAGCATCAACAGACGTAATGCAGACACGCTCGAAGTTCCACTCACCACAGCACAGTCCCACGCTCCAAATCCAAGTCCAACTCAGCCCAGCGCGTCTCTCCGGTCTGAGCGCTAGGTCCAGTCTTATTCTCCAAATCCAGGTCCGGTCCGAAGTCTTAAACCAGCGCGCCTCTCCAGTCTGAGCGCTGGGTCCAGTCTTACGCTCCAAATCCACGTTCGAAACTTCAACCCAGCGCATCTCTCCAGTCTGAGCGCGGGGTCATGCGCTCCAAATCCGTCTCACCACAGCGCGTCTCTCTGGTCCTGACCCGGGATTTTGCCCTGGCTCTTGGACGCTGTTCCTTGTACATGCGCACGGAGAAAGCGAGACAAAACGGACTTGCGCTCCGTGTGCTGGTTCTGACAGAGATTTCTCCGCACAAGCAGTCAGGTTCTGTCCAGATTTCCACCACGCGCTCTGGTCCGAAAAAGCGTCTCGACTGCGGTCCCATTCTTGGAAGTTAAGCAGCGAGGCCGTAGCTCATTCTCAGCGCATTTCTTCCCGGCGTCGAGCCTATCTGAGCCGCCCGGATATTTACAATGATTGGAAATGAAGCTTTTGGCTTTATATTAGGCTATTATTTATTCCCCAAATCAAGTCTTGTTATAGTGTAATTTGCTTTTTCTTTTGTAGCCTAAATGGTTCAGTAAAAAAAAACGCGTACCCCCGGTTGGGAAAGACTGCTGTAGATCCTGGTGGTGTGGATCAGTGAGTCGATGTCTCGCTCGCTCTTAGCATACAGCTTGATGTCATCCATGTAGAGGAGGTGACTTATGGTGGCCCCGTTTCTGAGTTGGTAACCATAGCCAGTCTTGTTGATTATTCGGCTGAGGGGGTTCAGACCTATGCAGAACAGAATCTCCTTGGTATATGCCACATTTGATGGACACTTGGGCAAGTGGCTTCCCATCGGCTACAAGTGTGGTTGTCCACAACCTCATCAAGTTTGCAATGAAGGCCCTCAGAGTTCTGTTGATATTGTACAGTTCCAAGCATTCAGTGATCCATATATATATATATATATATATATATATATATATATATATATATATATATATATATACACACACACACATACATACATACATACATACATACATACATACATACTTGTTTTTCTATCTTAGTGAGGACATTCATAGGCATAGTGTATTACCCAGCCCCTTACCCTAACCTTAACCATCCAAACTAACCCCTAGCCCTAACCCTAGCCCTAATCCTAACCTTAACCCAATTCTAACCCTAACTCTAAAACCTCATCTTGACCCTCAAACAGGCCAAAACAGGCCCTTCAGAAAGTGAGGACCGGCCAAAATGTCCTCACTTCCCAAAAATGTCCTCATTCTGTTGGTTAAAAACTCAAAACGGTCCTCACTAAGATGCAAAAACAAGTACATACATACATACATACATACATACATACATACATACATACATACATACATACATACATACATACATACATACATACACTACATACACTACTCACAAAAGGTTAGGGGTATTTGAATTTCAGGTGAAATTTATGGAAAATGCAACAAGTTCATGCTACAATAATATCATATCATGACAGTAAGACATTTAAGTAGAAGGATGCACTTGTGATTTCCTCATCTCAAAAATGTATTGAAACAAAAGGTAACAACAATGGTAGTTACACCACAACAAAAAATTCAAACGTCTCAATATCTGGTCATGTGCCCTTGAGCATCAATTAGTTTGACAACAACGCCCTATGCTGTTCACAAGACAACTTATTGTCTGCTGAGGCATGGCATTCCACTCTTCTTGAAGGGCAGCCCCCATGTCATTGAGGTTCTAGGGTGCAGAGTTACGAGCCTCTACACTGCGACTCAGCTGATCCCACGGGTTTTTAATGGGATTCAGGTTTGGAGAAAGTGCAGGCCATTTCATTTGAGGTACACCAGTCTCCAACAGCCGTTCCCTGATGATGCGACCTCGATGAGCAGGAGCATTGTCGTCCATGAAGATGAAATTAGGCTTGTGTTGTTCATGTGGTGGCACAATCACTGGATTAATGATGTTATTCAGGTAGTATGGGCTTGTGACTGTACCATTCACAAAGTGTAGGGCAGTTCTCTACCATCTGGACACCCCTGCCCACACTGTAACGCCACCACCACCAAAAGCTCGCCTGGTGACAATGGCTGATGCATAGCGCCAAGGGCGTAACTTTGGTTTCAACTTTGGGAGGGGTCAGATTCTATCATTGGGCAAACGCCTAAATGTTCATTTGGCCGGACTAAATGTGTTTTAACAACAGCTTAATACCCGCCGTATGTCCTACAAACACGTACATCGATGAGCTCCACTTGTGTGAGCTATGCTTGTCTCATTGTTACATCAAGACAACAACACAAAATGCTAAGACACTAATATTGGTGCTCAGTGGCGGCTGGTGACAACTTTGACTGCAGGGGCTACATAACTGCAGCACTAACTCACCAGACAAACACTTACAGGAAATTAGTTATCATCTTATTTATTCTACAAATGGAGAAATACAGCCAGTAATCAGCGTTAGCGAAAGACTTTTTTAATCCAAGCGGCTTAAAAGCATCAACACAAAGACACGTGTGTGTCAGATGTGTCCACAACAACAACACAGGGCAAGTAACGTTATCTTTGTGCAGACACGAGCCAAACGACATATTTACCAAACTCACGCTGTTATTTGGACATTACAAATACGTGGATGCTACACAACTGCACTTATGTACACTTAAGCATCTTTTGAGTGGAGTGGTTGGCTGCTCTCTTGCTGTCCCTCTGGAGGCACTGAGCTCTTTTTGAAACTTTTTTGGATTTTAGCTCAGTTTTTGGCAAGACAACTGTGGACTTCAACCAACTGAGACGTGTGGCCTCTGATGTTCAACAAACAGGAGTAAAGTACTGTCAGATTTGTGAAAAGAAGACATCTGTTTTTCTCGTTACCATGGATACCATGCAAAAGCTAATGCTACCTACGCTAGCTTTGGACTTCTAAAATGTCAGACTTTCACACCTGAAGCAGCAGAGGAAGTTGCAGTGAAATAGTTTGATTCTCGGGATTTCATCCACCCTGTGACATTCAACAGACACAAGTTAGGATTTTGTGAATGAAGTTGTTTGTTTGTCTTGTAACCATGGAGATGGTACACGAAGCTATGAAAGCTAACTTTGCAAGCTTTGGACTTTTGAAATGCTACAGAACTTTTACATCTGCTGCAGCCGAAGCTTTTGCAGAGGAAGATTTTGTGGGGATGGTCTTTTCACCGACTGAAACCACAGAAGTTCACCTGCTCCTCATGGACCTGACTGTGATGTGTCTACAGAATCTACTTGCTGCACCTGCACCTGACTGTCATCTGTCCTCACTCCGGTTTCCACCTCCAACTGCACCTGCTCCTCCAGCTAAGGCCCTGACGAAGCCAAGCACAACATCATGGAGTTTGTCCCCGAGCGCTGTTCAGCGGCAGCTCACTGCTCCTGACAGACGCCCCAGCGACTCTGCAGGATGGATCAAATGCAGAGAATGAATTTCCCTCTCGAGGGATCAATAAAGTATTATCTTATCTTATCTCTTATCTTATGAAACCGGCTTAACCGGATTAAAATAGCGGCACTCACATGAGAAGAGAAAGTTGTCTTCGACATTCACCAAACTCACTTAACTCAGGTCTTTTCATGGCTCTGTAAACTCCAAACTCTCATAGCTTTTCTTCTGCTGCCGTTAGTTTTTGCTTCCATCACAAAAACTCGCCAAAAAAGAAAATATATTCCTAAAATCGTCTTGTCTGTTGTATTCTCCGCGTTCATGCTCTGGGAAGCTGCAGTGCACAGCACATGACGATTCTGAACCAATGAGAATCTTAGAACCGCCCACTGCTGCTTGTGATTGGTCAAACTAACTGCCAATCTCTTTTAAGAACCAATGATGTGTTTTGGGCTAAACAGAATTAGCCCTGCTGCTGAACTTTACTGTGAGCAACAGAACAGGGGCGGGGCAAGCACCTGTCAATCATCCTCCATAGACTCCTGCAGTTTGTACTGAGCTGCTGCGGGCTAAAGAAAATTAGCCCTGCTTTCGTTTTTTTAAGAATTTTTTCCAGCAAAACTGACATAATTCATTTCTGAAACTATAATAACTCATAGTAATACGTTTAAAGGTGATATTTTTATAAAAAAATATTTTAGTTATAACCACATTTTCTTTCCTGAAATGACAGGAGGGGCTTAGCCCACCTAGCCCATTGATACCAGCCGTCCCTGATAGTGCTGCTATCGCTTTTCTGTTTATTATTCGAAGTATGACAGCATGTAGTGGATGTGTGCGCTAAACACACACACACAGACAGAGCGCACACACACAGGCAGACAGCGGTTCAGACAGAGAGCGCATAGCACACATGAGAGCACATGTTTGAGCCCAAGCAAACCCAGTGCGTTGTCACTCACCACTACGCTGTCTTCATCCTTCGTGCTACGAGTGAAACGTTCAGTCCAAAGCTGCAGACTCACTATGACAAAGTCCGATTGAGTTTGATTTCTTCTAAAAAGGTAAACTCCACTGGGACACTTGACCTGATGCTAAGTTCCACACGAACTGATGTAAAATCCAGTAGATGTTTCCAGAAAAGTCCAAGGCCTTCCTGCTCCGGCATATTTCCCTCCGTTAAATGTAAAACAACTCTCTCCCAAACTCCAGTAGTTACCGTGTTTGTTGTTTACAGCAGTCCTCCCGCAGCCTCACGTGACCGCTCACCTCTGACCTCTCTGACGCTGAAGTAAAGTAGAAGCATCTGATTGCTTAATTTTTCTGCTCTCTGCTCTGCTCTTTCACCTTGCTCATTTAACACACACAAGCACATTTATAAGCACTAATGCTCTTAAAATCTACAGTCGCGTAAATACAGAGGGTTGTGGTGATGTTATGGTAGGAAGAGTTAGTTTAGAAACAGTACAGATAATAAGATAATCGTATATTAGAATGACAATTGCAACGGCAAACTGAAGAGGTGGAGCTCATTTGCATATCTGAGGAAACGCAACTGTTTGTTACAGATCTTTCCTTTTTTTGACTAAAAACCTAATATGATTATAGATTTTAGCTTGCTCGCTTTCTAATAACAGTCAAACCAGTGTTTTCTGTTCACTGAACTCTCTCCAGTGACACCATGAGCTAAACTGACAGACCGAACAGTTGGGTTGGAATGAGCGCTTTGGCATTGACATGGGCGCACTCAGGACCGGTAAATAAAAGGGCCTGGCAGTGGTACAGACAAGAATTAAATATCAAGCAACTGTGATAAATAACAAAGACAGTGAAACACGCAGTAAAATGAGATGTAAGCGATGCGCGACACCGAAAATATAAACTGTCAATCAAATACAGTCGAAATATTGGGGGGTTAAAATCAGCATCTCCAAATATTGGGGGGGGTCATGACCCCCCTAACCCCCCCGTAAATTACGCCCGTGACTTCCGCTCTGCATTCAACACCATCCTCCCAGCTCTGCTCCAGGACAAGCTCTCCCAGCTCAACGTGCCCAACTCCACCTGCAGGTGGATCACTGACTTCCAGATGGAGGCAGTGCATCTCGGCTGGGGAACACCACCCTCATCAGGCTCAGCTCTGACGGTGATGAGTCTGCTTACAGGAGGGAGGTAGACCGGCTGATTCTGTGGTGCAGCAGCAACAACCTGGAGCTCAATGCTTAGAAGAAGCAGTTCTATGTTGCACATTAGCATTGAAGCAAGTTTGTGAATTTTGTTCAGTGACAAAGGCATCAAAACCTTTCTGACTCTGATTAGCAGAGTAATGTAGAGGAAAGTTTATGTTTGTCCAGCATTAAGAGTCTAGTTTAAACATACATCCAAAACTGTTTCCATTTTCATGTTTGCTCATGAACAATGAACAACGTTGTTGCCTTATTGTGCTTTCTAATAGCTGTTGATGAGAATATTTCAGTTACTGTAATAAAAAGTTGTACCTGATTTGTTGGAGTATGTTTATGTTTCTGAGCACCTTTTCAACATCATCTTCAGATAAATCTGGTTTCAGGACGAGAGTGGGCCTGGTCAGGCTGAGATCTGCAACAGAGCTGTGGAAAAGGTCTATTACATTTGTGAAAATCTACAGACTGAGTGTGTCTGTGAGTCTTAATACCATTCTTTAAAAGCATTGCAGAAGTTCTTGATGAGCCTAATGTACTGGTTCATTTGATTCTCCATCACTTCCACGTTGTGCAGTTTGGCTTTGAAGAATTCCTTATCATCACGTTTAAACAACAGCAGGTGAGGACGGATGATCCGAGCAGCATGTAGAATCATCTTCACTGACTCCAGATCAGTTTGATCACACAGTTGTAGAACCTGGTTCTTGTTGAACAGTTTGACTGAAGTCACGGCTAACTTCTCCACTGCCTCCAGGAACTCCTTGATCTCCTTTAAACCCTTTAGAATCTTCTGTATCAGGTCCTCGAGCTCTGTCTGCAGCTTCGCCACATCCTCAGCTCGTTGTCTGGAAGCTATTGCAGGTATTATATTATAATTGTTGCTGTTGTGGATCTCACTAAGTTTTTCTGGAATCTTAGCCAAAGTGCATTTCTCCTCCTCTTTTTCTTCTATCCACTTTAAGTTTCCGCTGACAAAATGTTTGATTGTTTTTATGCAGCTCAAGGTGTCTGAGACGTATTTACCCAGCTCATCCTCCAATTTACTCCTGTGAACAGAAAACAATCAGCTGCAATTATCATCCTGAGAGCAACCCAACCTCGCTGTGTCAGAAAGAGCTTCAGGAAGTCTCTCCCAACTGCTTCTTGGTCGCACGTAGCTCCTCAATGCATTTTGAAATAATAAATATCATGTTTCATGATTCAAACTGCACTAATTCTATGCCTATTACCATTTTAATGTGGGATAGGGTTACAGATGAAGTAGAAAAATAAGGCAAATAAGGCAACATTTTGTGCAATTGCTAGAAAAAATAGTTTGGTGACATTTTAGCTTTGATGCCGGGTAGAAAATATTGGAGACTTCTCTGGACATTTGGTGATTCTAACTAAGATTTGACAAACACTTTTTACATTTTATTAAGTTCTGCCTTAGTTCCACTGGGCAAGTTGCATAACAATTGTTACATCTAAGCCCCTTTCACACATAGACCCTTACACGGTAAAGTTCCTAGTATGTGGTCAAGTGTGAATGGCTCCAGAGTGGAGACACGGTATATTTTGTCCTGGAATTTGATCCGTGTCGATATCTAGTAATATTACCGGGAACAGTCGCGGGACTAGTCCCGTGTTGACATGAGTGAAAGCAGAATGTGACTGCCGGTGCAATCCCCATGGCAACAGAACAACTCACAGAGAACGGAGCACGCTCTGCTCACTCAACTGGGCAACAGAAAAAACTTATTTGCTCCTACTGCGCTTCAGACCAGCCTTAAATCTGAAGGATTAAAAGCAATACGATATAACCTGCCCTACTCTTGAATCAGCTGACCTTGTCACAAAGAAAACACGTATTTTATTTAAAAAGGCTATAAAATGCTTCCTGCAAACTCACTGAATTCATGCGTGGTCAGAGTGAAGTCTAGAAAGCATCTTTTCTAAAATACAATCTTGACATCCTGCGTAAAGCGCGAGCTAGTCCCAAAACCAGACTCCGGTCCTGGTTCGTCAAACCACGGCAGTGTGCGGCTGCTTGCAGGGCTTCCTTCGTCTTGTGCATTGCAGTCCCGGTACAGACTGGGCTATCCTCCCTTCGTGCGCGCGAGTCCCGGTACAGACAGCACGGGCCGTATCCTTCCCGCTAGGACGCGAGTCGTGGTAAAGACCATGGATCCGTGGCACGAACAGTACGGAGCCTTCTTCCGTGCGCGCAGTGTGGCACAGTTCAGCGAGTTGTTTATCCGGGTCCAAGCTGGGTTCTGCTCGATGTCCGCGCTCTAGAGCCCAGCTGGGAGTGTCCACAGTCCATTCTCGCTGTGCCCAACTGTGTGGACGAACTCCAACAGTCACTCGCACTCCCCTGCTCTTACTGCAGGTAAAGATAGAGCTGACGGCTCCTTCGGTGTCTCAGGACTGAGTTTAAGCTCATCCAGCCACATTATGCGGTTGCCCTCCTGTTTCATACGGGCCTCTGTAGTACGATGCATTCGCACATCAAATACATCTCTGCATTTCTCCCCGCAAATAATAAGCCATTATTAAGTCAAGAATCTTGCAAAATAACCTAAACAAAATGATAATAATAATCAAAGTCAAAAAAGCTTTTTAAACAAGTTTAAAAGTGGAAAATGTGCTTTATAGTCGAGTTTGTGCCCAAAGCATTCCATGTTGCCGAGTCAGATGTGAACGGTGACGACACGGTAATGTTGTGGGATGATTTGCATATATGAATGTGGCAAATGGTGAAGCATACCGGTAAACAAGACACGGTACTTTAACGGGTTCAATGTGTGAAAGGGGCTATAGATTAACGAAGCAGGTGCTCTGTAGGGCCAAAACAACTTTATTTACTTTCTGTTTAACTCTTTCCCTGCTAATGTCATAGTCCTATACAGCGATAGAGGGCTCTCTGATACACGTGCTGATAATGTGTATTGCCAAAAACATGATGCAGTTTCACAGATTCACCACCAGAGGGAGGTGTAGTCAGCTGTGTAAAAACATTGTTAAGTACATTTCAAGCAGATATTTGATCTTTAAACTGAAGAAAAGACGATGCTACTGGACTACGACTCTGAGGAGAACGGCACATGCAGCGAGTCTAGAAACTTCCTCTTCTGTGAGCGAGTGAAAAGTGTCAGAGGAAGTCAAACTACTGGATTTACTCAATATAATCTCTGCTCCATGAAAGAGGCTGAATCTATAGAATCGACATCAGAAAGTAGATAAGTGCTCTTCGTCTGTAACACATCTTTTGTTGGTTTAAAGATGAAAAGACACTCACCCTTATTGTTTTAATCATGTAAACCTCCTGTTTTTATCCTAAAGACATTATTTAATTGTAGTGGCTCAGATTCTTTCACCAAAAAGAAGAACAGACGAAAATAACACGGACATAAAGTTTCTCGTCAAAGGCTGAAATCTAATGAAAACAAAGAACTTCAAATGTCTATAAAAAGAGAACGGATTCATGTAGAATAACAATTTGAAAGTAGACACTTGTAGGTCTCATTTGATCTACAACATTCCATGATTACAACTGCACAGAGTTTTTTGTGAAGCTGTGAATATTGTTTAAAATGAGCAAAAAGTCCGGCAGTGAAGGAGGGTCAAAGCCAGAACAGCTCTGGCACTGAAAGAGTTAATTATGAACACGGCACAACTTTGGATGTGCTGAGTTAAAGTCCAGCTTGTAAAGGTTCTACACACGGCAGCTTTATGACTTTCATCTAAAAAATATGCAATTCATTAACAGTTTTTTGTCTTTGCAAGCAAAAGTTTCTGCCATTTACTCATCCCAGATCGCACAGAAAGTCTGACATTTGTGAAGCAGTTTAAATGGGATAAAAACATTAGCTGTACTTTTGGAATTGTTCCAGTTAGTATTGTCTTATCACTTCATGCCAGTCACGAGATTATAACTGAGGGTTTCCAGTTTGAGAGGAAAAGTCAACCTAAAGATGCAATGTTCTTTTTTAACGAAACACAACTTTTACAAAGAGCTGCACAACAAACAAACAATGAAATTAAAACAGGGTCCACATACCTTGAGGCAGACATGCTGTTGTCTCTGCCGCTGCTCTGGTGTCTGTGTGACTGACAGTTCATGTGGGCGGGGCTTAGGTGGGCGGGGCTCACTTGGCCAATTCCCATAATGAAACTGAAAGTATCTGCAAGTTAAGTCAAACTCATTTCTAGTGTTTACATTTTACATAATTCCAGTCTGTCACATGAAGCATTTTTCATCCATCATAAATTTAGATTATTATTGCCTTTTTAAATTTACTTTTTCTTTATATTTATATCCACTTTCCGCTAAATCAGAGCTGGGCAATTATTTTTACTGTAGGGCCATATTCAAACCCAGAACAGTGGTAAAGGGTAAATTGCATTGGTAAAGCAAATTCTCATCACTGCAAACACATTTCTGAACAGAAGACAAGTACGTATAAATAGTGTCCAACAAAATCTGAATTTTACTCGTAAAATTATGATTTAATCTCATAACACTTCAAGTTTAATCTGTAAAACAGCGTCTTTTTATGGCGTCAACTTTATTCTCGGAAAAAATATGACTTTTCTTTCTCGTATTTAGTTTTTTTGTTGTTGTAAAACTGTAACTTTTCTAAGCTTCAACTTTGTTTTCTTAAAACTGTTGGCTTCATTTCAAAATGTTACAAGTTTATTAAGGTAATTTACGAGAAAAAATATAAAAATATCAGCACCTGGACTTGGACGAGTCAAATGTTTGCATAAAAACAGACAAAAGGTTTTTTATATTTATAAAAATGTTCCATGATCAGAATTACAATGTTAATGTCATAAAACTTTAATATTGAAAAATATTAAAGTTTTATGACATTAACATAAAACTTTAATATTTTATATTAAACAGTGGACTGTTTATTTAGGGTTAAACAGTCCACTGTTTAACCCTAAACAGTGGACTGTTTAGGGTCCACTGTTTAGGGCAGTCGCAGTCCTGCGCAAAACAGTGGATTTAGTGCGCTAAATCCACTGTTTACTTTGCCCAGACTCCATGTGTTATTCCTTTCACAATATAAGTGTGAATGACTTAATTTAAGGTTTTGTTTGTCTTTTTTTGTAGTGGTCATAACACAAACACAATCATACAATACTTAATTGTTACTTACTTAATATAAGCCTGCCTTCTACCCACTCCTTTTCAAAAGTGGAGCTATTTTGATTTCATAAACAAAAATGTAAACCATCAATCAGTCAATAAGTCATTCTCTCTATGCATAAAAGCCAGTGCTTCATTCAGTCATTACTCTGTGAATGTTTCTCTCCGTGATACCAATTTGTATTAACAAGTCTGAAGTGCAAATTGTGGAAAAATGTACGTTTTTGGGTATAACTCTTTCAAATGATTTAAGCTGGCATTCACACACTAGTGCAGTGGCTAAGAAAGCACGTCAGCGACTCTTCTTTTTACAAAAATTGAAAGCTTTTACTCCAAACAAGCAAATCCTCTTAAATTTTTATCGATGTGCGATTGAAAGCATCCTCACATATGCAGTAACAGTGTGGTTTGGTAATTCCACAGCAAAGGAAAAGAGAGCTCTACACAGAGTGGTCCGCTCAGCCAGTAGGACTATAGGTGTGGAGCTGACAGTCTTGGAGGACATTTACAAATAGAGACTTTTTTCACGGGCATTATCAATTATTAACTACTTTTGAAGTGTGGATTTGCCATTTTAGTTTAGTGTGGTTTGTGTTTTTTAAACTGCTTTTTTTAATGTGGCCTTGAATGTGTCTGAATGTTGTGCACTTTGAGCTTCTCGCATCTTTTTTACCAATGTGGTTTTAATACTGCAAATGGCAAATAAACTTCACTTAACCAAATCGGAACTGTCCAGCCAGATAGATTTTTCTTGCGATATCTGTGAATTAACAAAGTCAAGAGAAACTTATCTGGCCCTGTACCAGCGTAAGTGGTTTGGAGTCTGAAACAGTGGTTTACAAGCCCATTAACATTGCTGCAGGGGGCGTTTGAATCAAGCAAATCAAATATGACAGTTCTTGTAAATGTACATGTTTCTGCTGCTGTTGATTCTGTTTCAGCAGAAATACTTTTCTCTTTTGAAAGAAAAAACACTTGTTACACACACATTACAATTTGTTGCTGTAATTGTGGTTAAACTAACCCTGAGTGCAATTCCGGTGTTAATTAACAGTTAATGAATGCAGTAACTACCAGTGAAGTACCACTGTGCTCCACTTTTTAATAGTAACTACTACCTATTGTTACTGTAATTTAGTAGTGCTCAGTATATTATTGACTAGTAAGTAACAGTTTAAGTTAGCTAGAATATGTAAATATGTTTTGTTTTTGGGTTTGTTCAAGAACATTTTGTAAATGTTACATGTTTAAATCTGTTGCGGCAGTAAGCATAATAATGAGGTGCCTCTATGTATAAGATAGTCCAGTGTGGTTTTTTTTTCATATTCTGTATTATACACAATATTTGCAGTAAAAACAGTCTTACCTTGTTTGTGTAGATATGACCAAGTACCCTCTTAAATATCACTAAAGGTACCAGTATAAGTACCAATAACTAGTACTAATGATACCACCGTAATCCCTATTAATTATCACTCCAAGTACCACAAAAGTACCAGTAACTATCAATTTAGTACTAGTAATTATCACTATAATAAACACTAAAAATACCGGTAACTGTCACTTTAGTTACCAATACAAGTACCACTGGTAATACCACCAGAAGTACCAGTAAGTACCCCAGTATTTACCCATTAACTAACAAGCAGTATTATAAAGTCTACCAGTTTTTGTGAAGTAGGCGTATATAAATCTGAATAAACACCAGTGTTTATCAGACCGAATCAACAGTATTTGTACAGTTATTTTTGTTGAATAAAGACTTATCTGTAGCTTAAGTGTGTTTTGTGAAACTGTAATCTTTGTGTGCAGATTTATACTAAAGACACAAGCGGCAGCACCTTTGAGAGAGCTTGAGTCTGGTCTGGAGGCAGGTCTCTAAATCAGCTCAAGCGTAAAAAGTGCAGCTCAATTTCAACTCGTCAAAATGACAGGGAGGCTTGGGAATTTCCATCAAAGCAAAATACAATCAGTGACAGAATCTCTCCTTGTTTCAGAAGATATTTTTTGGTGAACAAGGCTTAACTTAGATTTACAGAGGACATGGTGGCACTTCTTGGTAGAACATAGACTTGATATTAGGTATTATATTGTAACAGAAACACACTGAATTAAAAACATTGAGACAAAGAGACTTTTTTTTTCAAAGCTGATGTTTTAATAAATAAAAAGGACGGATATAATTTCCTAAAAATAAAACAAGCAACATTCACTTGGCTTCTTACAAACACAAAGGCAAATTCTGAGGTGAATAAATTCTTGTAAACTTCATCTGCAAAACACATCAAACAGTTCTGTCCTTCTTGCATTTCTTTTTCCACTTTTACCTCACTTCTTTTATTTCTTCGTGGTTCGTTATTTTCAAACTGAACACTGCAAAAACCTATATAAAGACTGAAATGCATTGATAAAATTAGCTGAGATTCTCGCAATGTGTTTGACATTCAGAAAATCTTGAGAATCCATCTGGAGAGACCCTCATCGTACGGTTAAAGAACGGCCAGGATCAGCCGGACCAATCACAGTGCAGCATTGTGGTTTGAACTGGAGTGCACATTTAAACCAAAACAAACATGGCAGCTCAGACTTTTTTGGCAGAATTATAGATACAGTGAGCAACGTGTCATATCTGGAGACCTGCTGTGGGGGAAGTCCTTTATTCAGGTAATATGAAACTAAACTTTTTTACCTCTTTTAAGAATTTACTAGAAAATGAAGTGTATTTTTAGCACAACTAATTCAAGTCGATTCACAACTGAGTTTCCGTAGGGTGGCTGGGCGCTCCCTTAAAGAGGAGTCAGCTGTGGTGGCTCGGGCATCTGTTTCAATACCGGTTTAAATAAGGTGTTCTATGCATGTCCCACTGGAAGGAGGCACGGGGAAGACCCAGAACATGTTGGAGGAGCTGTGTTTCTAGACTGGCCTGAGAATGCCTTGGGTCTTGGTCTGGTGGCCACTCACACTGTGACCCTGCCAGCATCGCGAGACCATAAGTTCACTAAGTTAAGCCCTCCCCCTAGGAGTATAAAATTATATTAGTATAAATACAGCCAGTCTCAGTCTACTTCCATCAGATTGAAAATGACTTTCGGATGAGAGTCAAAACGTCTTGATCTTCGGAAACACTGTCCAGATGACAACTTTGAAGACTTCTAGTATGGATCACTCCTGGATGAATGAGGGACTACACCGTCTCATAAGGACAAATTTCATTCACAAATGTTGATTTAGCAGCAGAACTTTTGTTTCACACAGTGATAAACTCTTGTAGTTAGCTGACAACAGCGGCTGGCGAGTGTTTCTGCTACAGCTTGTTGAGAAACAAATATATCCCTCTACATTTGACACAATCTATTTCCTTGAGTTCAAGTTTACTGTGTAGTTGTTGAGCAGTGAGTGACAAAACTGTTGTTCTTTATAAAAACAAATGTCCTGTTCACGTGTTTCCCCACAGTGGTTTTCCTCTGACACCGGCTGCATCTATTAGATTTTTTGTTTATGCTTTTCTCAGAAAGTTTTAAATAAAATGTGACTTCTTGTCTACTTCCTGGTTCAGACGCTTTGATCAGGCAGATTCAAATGTCGCCATTGCATTCTATTTTTCCCCGACGATTTTAGCAGCAGTCTTCCCCAGATCGATAATGTGAAGAACTCAATTCAGAGCCAGGTTTCAGTAAAAGTGGCTTGTAATATTAACACAACTTTTCAGGTCACAGTGTAAGCTTGACTTGCTGTTTGTTCAAAAAGCTGATATAAAGTGATTGGTTACAAATACTGTTGTTACAAAGCCATTTTTGCAGCGTCTCCTTTAAGAATTCAACTTCCTCCTCCCCAGACACTTCCTCTGCTGCTTCTTTTCTCTCATTCATTTTCTATTCTTTAAAAACAAACTCCTAAAACACTGACACTAACTTGTGGCACAAACTTAAAAAACTACTGCACATTGCTGTTCCTAGTTGTTCGATAAAAGGCATAAAAGGCGTAAAAAAACAAATAAAGCTGCGACCAAAAAACATTCAAAGATTCCAACAACAAAATCAGTGCAAAAACTCGAGTGTCAAGTGTTCCTTAGTGAATAAATGAAGAGAGTTGAGCAGGTTTTAAACAGATCTGGGACTATTACACACTTGTCTCTTTGCTGTGAAGGTTTGACAATCTTCTTCTGTAACAACTAGAGCTTATTTTGCATATTCTGATGACGATCTTCAAACGATATTAGGTCAAACCAGCAGAAATGTGCTGTCTAAACTGCTTTTTATGGTGAGGTTTAATAGGTTGCGTTCACATTTATTCTCAGATGGCCAAACTTAATTTTGTTTTGTTTTAAAAAGAAAAGATAATGATTAAATTCTTTTAGTAACACGTTTTAGAAGAACATGTCTGGTTTTGGTTTCATTTGACTGTCTTTTCAACCCAAGCATTAATCAAACTTCAGCAGCCTTTCATGGGCCAAAATAAATCTTGTGGAGGTCCAAGTTTGGCCTGCAGGCCCCACTTTGGGCACTACTGTTTTAGATTGTGATATTGTCTTAAGTCCAGATTAAATTGTGATATTCAGCCCGATTTTGCCCTTTGTCCTAGCCGGTCTTAGTGGATGGTCTTAATTATTCCTCTGTTGGCCACTAGTGGCTGTCTCCAAGCTCTATACACTGTCAGTGTAGAAGGTGTGGCTATCTCATCTCAGCTATGTTTTTTGAAATCTAAAATAAGAAAATCAGCCTCAGAAATCGACTTTGAAAATCGGCCATTGATATCGGCATCAGTATCGGCCGACGAAAAACCCACATCGGTCGATCTCTAGTCCAGATGATGGTCAAAGTAAAATAAATAACATTGGACTTTGCCATGAACCGTGTTGGGAAAACGTATTGAAATAGTAATTAGATACACACTGCTTATTAAAACTGTAATGAGTTACACTACTTAGTTACTGCCCCAAGAAAGTGACATTACTTTGAGATTACTTTGTGTGTATTAGAGGAGGTCACAGACGTTCACAGCTGCTTCTGGAGGTCGTCTTTCTTTTCAAACAGATTACAGACAAAACATGTTGGACTAAAAACACAGCTGAGTAAGTTTAGAGCAGATATTTGATCTTTAAACTGAAGAAAAGACGATCCTACTGGACTAGGACTGGACTAGGACTGGACTAGGACTGGACTAGGACTCTGAGGAGAACGACACATGCAGCGAGTCTAGAAACTTCCTCTTCTGTGAGCGAGTGAAAAGTGTCAGAGGAAGTCAAACTACTGGATTTATTCAAGATTATTTATGCTCCATGAAAGAGGCTGAATCTAGAGAATCTGCATCAGAAACACAGCGTCTGTTGGTTTAAAGATGAAAAAGACCTCGTCCTCATCATGTAAACCTCCTGTTTTTATCCTAAAGATAATATTTCATGACGTGGCTCAGATTCTTTCACCAAAAAGTAGAACAGAGGAAAACAACACTGACATGAAGTTTGATTTAGACAAGAGGAAACGCTGAAATCTAATGAAAACAAGGAATTTCAAATGTCTATAAAAAGTCAACGGATTAATGTAGAATAACAATTATTTTTTAAGTGAAAGTAGACAGTTTTAGGTCTCATTTGATGTCATGATTCCAGTTGCACGAACTTTTTTGTGGAGCTGTGAATATTGTTTAAAAGGAGCAAAAGACCTGGCAGTGAAGAGAACATGACTGACACTAAAAGAGTTTTAACACTTCCTATACCATGGTCAGTGAGAATTCAAATGTTAACTGGCGTGCATTATAATCGTATAAACGCACACGTAGTTCGGCAGGTTAAATCACTTACATATCAGTGCGCTGAATACGTCTCCACGGCAACGCGCAACATCTGGGCAAAACCAATGAACTTTTGACAGGCCGAGATGGAAGAGCAAGAGTCTCTAGCGCTGTCGCTGTCTGACTCTTTCATAATAAAACTTTGCTTTCAGCGGGATTATGTTGAGGCTTTTATTGTGCAGTACACACAGGAAGTGATACTTTTGGTTGACGGTGACTTGACCGTCTTGACACAACTTAGCTAGCGCGGAACTTTCGAGTTTTTGATAGACTCGTGTATTGGATATTTTAAGCAACATGAGAGGACGGACATCGCATTTTGTGAGCGTGGATTGGGATTTTAGCACAGAGACACACAATGGTCAGAATACATCGCCAGCACAGGCTTTGAAAACTGAGAGACCGCTACTTCTCGAACTACTCCTCCATCTTGAGGTAAATAAACACATGTGACTGAGAGAGAGGCAGAGAGAGAAGAGAGAGAGAGAGACGGAGGAGCGATCTCTCCTCCGTCTCTCTTTCTCTCTACAACAGCCTGACAACAGCAGCGCTGTGCATTTGAACGTAAACATGCTATGTTGCCGCTGTTAAGCCCGGACACAATAAAAGTAGACCCAAAGATACAATTTTCCGAGAAAATTTTGAGATCAGTGAACAAACTGTACGTCTATATTAAAGTTTTTCGCCGTTTGACCAGGTATAAGCGGATTAAACAACTCGGAGCCTGTGCATTACACAGACACACTCCGCGGAGTAACATCACTCCGCTGCGCGTCGTGATGTTCTTGACTCCGCGTCGTGCATTATATCTGTGTAATGCACGGCTCCTCGTTGTTTAATCCTTACACATTGACCGTATTTCTACAACATAAACTAATGGAAATATATGACATTGATAACTAACATAATCGTTAATCAAAGTCCTGTATCTGCAAGGTGAACGCAGCCTCTTCCCACAAACCCAGTCTGTTTGAAACCTGCTTCTCTGCTGAACAGTGAGTCTAACACTAACGTGGGCTTGTGTGGGTTACATGTGAATAGTGTGGTGTGACTCTGAGGTACATGCAGGTCCGTTAGCCTCACAATATTCAAGTTTGTCTTCAGTAAATACACAGAAATGCAGAGTAAATATAAGAAAAGGTTATAGTCCGTAAGAGCAGAAGTTACACACGTCTTCAGTCTGTCCTCGCTGCTGTTTCCAGTGAAATAAACTGTTTTAGAGACAATGACTGGTCACTTCTACAGGCACACTTCTGAGGTTTGTAACAATCAGTTCATGTGAGTGTAGTGTGTCAAGAGTTGTGCTAAAAGTTGTGCTAAAATTGATCTGAAATGTTGTGATTAGTGTTTATTAGACAAAGAGTGGAAGGACTATTTTTCATTTTTGCATATTTAAAGTGCGTGTGATAAGTTTTGTATGATTTTCTGACATAATAGATAAAATACCAGTTGTGAATATAAATGACAGTTTTACATGTGTCAGAGTTTAACAGGAAGTAGAGCAGAGTTTTGAACTGATGACATCACACTGGGACATTTTACATCTTCTCACCAAAACATATTGGGCCTCATTCATGACACGTTCTTACAAACAAATTTGTTCTTAAGACCTCCTTGCGTACATTTTTGGCATTCACAAAAGTTGTTCTTAAAGGAAAATGTTCGTCTGTAAGAACAAATCCTAAGAGCACTCAGGACCACTTTGTTGTAAGAACAAAAAATCTACCGTTTCAGAATTTTATTACGTTAATAACTCAGTCAAAAAATTTAATTTCTACATGATTGTAGGTTATGTATTTTAAACAAATTATTGTATGTAAAATAATTTTAGAAACAAAAAAGTAATCAGTAATGTTAAAAAAAGACACGCAAAGTTGTATCGCAATGTGAAACGTGGTATAAACGACAAAATCCCAGAGTCGATTCAACATCTGTGACTTGAACATGTTTCCTCTGAGTGTGTTCATGTGTTTGGATATTTTCACAAGACGTTTTGAATCAGCTATAGTTGGTAGGCACGAAGTCCTCATTACTTGTCTCACTTTGCACCAACACCTGCCCCCCCCTCCATGTTGTGAATGAGGCCCATTGTTATGACCCTATAAGCGTAATTTAACAAACTGGCTGTGTCTTGTAGTGTATGTTGCGGGACGGTGCCAGAGTGAATAGCGTTCTGGCCTCACAGCAAGGTCATTGATTCGACTCTGCCACGGCCCGGGCCTTTCTGTGTGGAGTTTGCATTTCCTCCTCGTGTCTAGGCGGTTTCTTACGGTTTCCCCACCAACCAATAACATGCATGTTAGGGAACGCTCGTGTTGGTCAAAGTTGAGGTGCCAGGTGTTTGGGAGACTCACTTCTGCTTAGCTGCTCTGGAGCTGCTGCTGTCACAGAGTGAGGAGGTTATTGTGTGAAGCACTTTGTAAAACATGTTTGTGTAAATGTGCTGTAGAAATAAACCATTCACTTAAATGTCACAATAAAGGCCCAATGTATTACTGGTTAATAGTGTGTGATGTCATCATTTATACAAAGTAGATTTTAATCCTAAAAATGGCTAACCTGGTATGAAAATTTTAAAATAAATAATGATATAATAATGAAATGACAATAAATAATGATTTTAGTTTGGTTTAGTGAAAGGAGTATTTTAACTTGTCAAAGACACTTTGACACAGTGTCACTTTTTAGCAAAAATAAATAAATTAATAAAATAAATTTGAATAAAAGCATTGCTTTTAAAGGGGTGTTTCTATCGGACTACAAACATGATAAAAATGTGTCTTTACTCTGAGCAGGTTTGCATCTCCCTCAAATGATTTTCTATGAAATATTCAGTCAATTTTATATTTTCAGTGTAATTCTCAGAGTGTTAACACTGAAATGTAAAATTCACAAATAAATATTTACTGTATAGAAAATTATCTTTCAAATACAAAATGGTCTAAATTCAGAGTGCAAAAATTGAAAAATTTCACAGCAAATATGACATTCTGAATTGGGAGAATTTTAGGGGAATAGCTTCACTTTAAGCTCTGGAAAAACCTAATGAAAATGAAATTAATTGATTGTCAAATAAAAAAGCATAATTTTTCAAGGTTAAAATATCAAAGTGAGAATTACATCAGTGTTTAAAAACTCTGATAAAACAAGTTACCTTCATATGTGTGCACCTGCGATCGTGGCCAGTCATTGTCCACAGTCTGTAAACAGCCCTGATACAGTGATTCCTTATGTCTTAAAGTGAATGTAACAGGCAGATACATGTGTCCTGTCCTGTTTATTCTCAGTCCTGGTGTTTTTTGTTTTTTATTTTGTACCCACAGCCTCAGGGCAGCAGCCTCTCCAGCTCTGCGTCGCTCAGCTCGTTCACAGACATGATGTGGTCCAGGTGACTCAGATACTTCTCCGGGTCCGACATGAAGTGAGGGATTCTGGTGCGAGAGAGGACGGCCAGAGAACGCAGCCGCTCCACGTCCTCGAAAGACACCTGCACAAAATGTAAGTAGAACTGAGTTGTAATCGGCATTGGGAGCTTTTGTCACACTTCAGGAATAAGCGTAATTTATTTAACATCGCCAATATAGAGAAGAGAGGTCTAGACAGGGTTCCCACTCATATCCCAAGAACATTTCCAGGACATTTCCAGGACATTCGCAACAAGTATTTTTTGTAATTGCGACATCTACATCACCAAAATTTAGCCTGTTTTGCCAAGTTTGTGACAGCCCAATAGTCCACATTTATGACAATCAAAGTGTATAAAACCGTCGTGTGGCCAGTTCTCAGTAAAAATTTGATTTTGTCAGACGGGGTGATTTGCAAAGCTGCAGTTTGCTTTGATAGTCTTTTTTTAGGTGTTTCATGAGCATCACAGTTACAGTATTTTGGCAGTGGTTCAGGGAGAAAAACATGAGTGGGGGGTCTGGGGGTCCTCCCCCTGAGGTTTTGAAAAATTAAATCAATTTGGTGCAACCTGATGCATTTTACAGATTTCCAGTGGCTGAAGAACATGAGAAAAAAATCATGATTTTTTACCTGTTAAACTAAAACCAAACTACTGTTGACCTTAATTTGCAAAAATGTATGCCTCCAATTAAAACATTTGGATAAACAGCCAAGTGAAAAAATGATAAATTAAATTTTGGATGTAAGTTTTTGCAATCTGTGTTTGCAAATCCTATACTTTTTAGCAGTTTTACATTAGTACAAAGGCATTTTTTTATTATTACTATGTTTGTACATTGCAAAAATTTGGTTTATTTGTTTGCGTTATACATTTTATTATTGAGCCAAATAATTTTCCAGAAAACATTATATTTTCCATGACATTTGGCTGTTTTTCTCATTTTCCATGTGTTTTCCATGACTGGAAATTGAGCTAATCATTTTCCAGATTTTCCAAGTTTCCAGGACGCGTGGGAACCCTGTCTAGAAAACGCAACAAAATAGCTACTGACAATCTACACATAGCAGGTCTGGGCAATATCGTCATAAAAATCTAATCGTGAGCTCACTGTTGTGATAATCTGCTTTTTCCAAAATTGTTTTGTCTTTTTGTCAGACACACAGGACAGAGAAGGAGAGGAGGCACATATCCAACACGCGCTCGCCAAATGTCAATATCCACCATGGGCAATAGAAAAAGGGAAGAAACAGGCACAGAACACAGACAAGAAGATAAAAAAGAAGAATAACACACAATTAAACAAACCTCCAACAGTCACACTATTAAACAAACCTCCAACAGTCACACTACCATACATCAGGGGGGTCACAGAACGCATCCAGAGATCCATGAGGAAACATAATATCAACACACCAGTCAAACCACACACCAGACTCAGACAGTTGTTAGTCAAACCAAAGGACAAAATACAACCAGAACACAAATGCGATGTCATATATGAAATACCATGCAATAAAACATCCATAGGGGAAACAGGAAGATCTTTTGGAACACGGAAAAATAACACCAAAAGAATGTGAAAAAGAAACAGCCAATAGACAACAAGAGCAATAAAAGAACAAGCAGAACAGGAGAACCTAAAATCAGCCATATCAGATCATTGCAAGAGACAGAACCACATCATGGACTGGAAGAAAGCCAGGGTCATCCGTGCTGAAAGTAACAAATACCACCGCTGGATCAGGGAGGCCATCGAGATCCGCAAATGAGGAACTCACAGCATGAATCGTGATGAGGGAGCTTACACCTGATCACACACATGGGATTCAGTCCTGGAGAAGACGCCAGACAGTAGGGGGCGCAAGTTCCCTCTATTGTCTGGCAAAACCGTGTAAGCAGCCTACAAGACACGTCACCATAGCAACCAGTGACGCTTCTGAGGAAGGCTACAGGTAAAGCAGGTAAAGAAACACTCCTGTCTGACAAAAAGAAAAAACAATTTTGGAAACTTAGAACAAGAAGACAGAATGAATCTCTTCACAAAAATCTACTTTTTCGGTGAAATCGTCAAATCGTGATTTAATTATTTTGTTAAAATACAAACAATTATTTCCGACCTACTTCTCTTAGCCTCAGAGTTGCCAAGTCTTTTTAATAGTTTTATGAGTTTCGAAGGTCATGTGTTGAGTCTTTTGTGCTGCAGTTTCAAGTCAAGTTGAATTTAGCAAATTTTCAGGTTTGATTACAAAAAATATGTATTTATGAATGAAAATGAATTTTTAGCCCATTTTCAAAAGCTGTTATTAGTGTTAAAATGCCAAAAGTGTTTTATCTCACAATGTTCTAATTAATCGATTATTTGAATAACTGTATTTATGGGCTGAGGTCGCTTGTCTTTGGATTGAAAGTCTGTCCACACTGGTCAGTCTTTGTTCTGAGAGAAGCTGGATTCAACCAATCACAGTAAAGTAGGAACTTTCAGAAAAAGCAGATGATTGTATTTACCCAAAGGCAAAGACAACAGTCTACTAGAATTGTGATAAAATCAAAACAAGATCTGTCTCCAGGACAATTGTGATACAATTTTGCCACATGCCGCCTTACTATTAGTGTACAGTTGCAAAGAACAAACCACACCCCACAACCACAAAGCCCGACGAGTGTTTGAGATAAAAGTTCATATGGTGCACCACGCAGTCCCCTCAGAACATCCACAACACCAAGTCTACAAAGGACAGAAACCGTGTCAGAGGCAGATCACTAAAACCTTCAAAACCGGTTAATCCAACAAGGGAACGTAGGGCTGCTCTCTATAAAGACTGTGTGCAGGAAGTGTAAAAAGTGTAATAAAACCATAAAACACAAGACAGGAGTTTGACAAATCTGTTTACTCTTTACCTTCCCCAGAGCCGTGAGCAGCTGGAAGTCGATGGACCTTCGATGGCGCAGAATCTTCAGAATCCCGTCTAAATACACCTGGTCTTTACTGAAGCAGCCTGGAACACACAAGAGCTTCAATCAATCAATCAATCAATCAATCATTTATGTGTTTATACATTATGTTATGTTTTTTTTTTACCAAGCATCTTTGAAGATTCTTGAGTAACACTGGCAATTGTTTTTTATATATTGTTAAAAGTAACACATTTTACTGGCATCAGATCTAAATAATAATGGTTTTAAGAGCTTATAAAAAAAACAAAAAAAAAAACTGAATATCTGCCTGTCAGAGGGAGAGAGAGAGCCTTGTATTTGCAATGCTGTTAGGACTCCATCTAGTGGGGTAAAGATGTCATTGTATGTATATATTTTTTGATATAAAAACAGGTTAACTAAAAGTAGTTCATTATTTTCCAACTTTTCCACAGGACAAATAAGATGCATTTTTTGCATGGTTCTGTTCTTGCCTTTATACGTTTTAAATCGCAGCTCAAGCGTGCAATTACATTTTTAGTTGCTGCCAAGTTTGCTGCCTGTCATCGACGGGAAAAGAACCTTCTGATTCCCCGAAATAGGTAATTTGGAAAAACATAAGTAAGCCTACAAATCCAACTACAAGAGTTTATCGCTACAAAAACAAAAGTTATGCTTCTAAATCAACATTTGTGAATGAAATTCGACCCTACGACTCTTAAAAGTTACATTAAGATAAAAAACTGCGAGAAAAAAGCGGTCTCAAGCTTCAGGAGACAGATGTCTGTCATATCGGTTCAGACCTGATCCAAACAGCTGCTCTGGTTCTGTTTTGTTGTTTTAACCAAAGAAGTTTCCTCAGCTAATCAGTCAGAGAGCGGCTCTTTCAGCATAATGCATGCGCAGTAGAGCATAAAGAGTTGCTGACGTTGAATTGCTCTATAATGATCATTCCACAAGCAGGGTGACCCAGGGTAAGCTCGTCACTAAGGCGACAGGCGCAACACACCGCCAGGGAAGAAATGAGCGTTAAAGTAGCTCAAAACCGAGTAAAACCTGATAAAAATGCCATAAGACATCCTTGCTTAGTTTCGGCTGCCGGTACATAGTCCCGCTTCTTTTGATGCAATTTCAGGCTGCTTAAATCACACCCGCTTCTTTTATTGAATCTAAGGTAAGAGCTTTTTTTAACAGCGTTCGACCCCCGAGACCAAAGTTAAACACCAGCCAAGTTACAACAGAAGGTGGGAGAATGTATAATTGTGATTTTGCCAAGTTGGACTCAGAGTGTATATTTTCTGCACTTGTCAGTTCAACTATGTGTTGACTGTGGCTCTCAAGCTGGTTTTATTGTCTTAAAAGAACAAATATATGTTATTGTAAATATGAATCTCTTATGAAGCTTATGGATTTTACTGGTCTGGATTTTGATTTTATAGTTTTATTGATATAACATTGGCCACGAGTCATTTGGTTGCATGTTAATGACCCCTAGTGGTATAAAATGATATTATATTGACTGATTAGATAATATAATTGTGGATATTGGGCTTTGATAACTGGCATTGACCATAGAACCTACAAAGAAATTAGTCAGGAGCCGCCACTGGGGTAACCCACTATTTTTTAGGCCTATAATTTTCTAAGAGCGTGCATTCGCGACCTAAGCAGCCCTGTTAAGTCAATAAACCAGAGGAAAGACTGATGATCTTAACTGTAAAAAGTAAAAAGAAGCAACTTGTCATAGGCCAGGGGTCTCCATCCTTTTCTGTCAGGAGAGCTACTTTGAAAAAGAAACTGGCGGCAGCTACTACTTTAGCAATGACCAAAATTGAGGTCAACTGTTGCATAATTAATAGGCTTATATAAAAACTTTGCCATGTCTATTTAGAAGTGGACACAATTAGCATCTAAAGATACATTTACAGTAGAAATAGGCAAGTAATAAATGAAAATTTAGTATAAAAGCAAATTTAAATGATTCTAAAATCTTTGGCGAGCTACTTGAAGGTGTGGCAAGCTACACCCAGTCATAGCATATTACATGTAATTGTTATAACCTAGGCTCACACTGCATCCAGTCATGCTCTGGTGCAGTCAACATGGGCCTTTTCACTTCTTTAAAAGTACGAAGGAACGTTGTCAGAAGGAACTTTTACTATACTGCTGAAGCCCAATTCCCTTCACAAATGATTAATTCCTGTGAGAGTGAGAGGTCTTACATGTCCCAGGATCAAAGGCTGTGACAGCAGCAGCACCGGAGAAGCAGTGGACTAACAGTGAGCTGTCCACTGTCAGACTGGCTGAATCAAACAAGGACCAGAGCGGAATCAAGTGCAATCTAGCCCAGGGTAGTGTTTGTTCTTCGTGTGCACTGACCTGGTTTGGCGGTGTCGGTCTGCCCTCTCTTTGCTCGCAGACAGTATTCCCAGCGAACATCGGGGTTGCTCACAAACTTCTCGATGTGGTGGAAGAGTTGCGTGAAGCTCATGCTGGCGGCGTGGTGCACAGTGTAGTAAAGCAGAGCCGCTCTCCACAGAAAAGGCTGTTTCCGGAGCAGGACGCTGTGCAGAGACGCCAGGCCCTCCTCCGTTGGGTTCGCTCCCTTTAAACCCAGGGCTTTTCTGTGCTCTGAGGACGACCAGGGCTGCAGACTGTTGTTCACACCACGGAGGTAATGTGTGCCTGAGGAGAGGACGAGTGATTATTTTATCGAGACAGATACAGGTGATAAATGAAATGTCGACACAGACAATCATTCACTCTCTCATTCATTAACCAGGGGAATTTTACTGTGTTGCCAATGAACCTATACATGCATGTTTTTGAAGGTGGGAGGAAGCCAGAGAACCCACAGTAACACAGGAAGAACATGCAAACTCCACCGAGATTATGGGATTTTCATTTTGTCCTACCAGGATTTGAAACCACTTTGGCTAGAACTGGTTCACCATGTTTAGAAAAGATATTTGAACTGCATTTCTGAAGTAACTCAAGCAGTAAAAATAACCCCTTTCTTTAGTTTGACCCAAAACGCCTGACTAAAATGGTCTAAAATACAAACTCAAACTGTTTCTGACCCTTTAGACAATAACAATTGAAAAGAAATAAAAAATCTGACGCCCTTTTCAATTAAATAAGTGACTTGTCAAGCCCTTCCCTGCTTAAAGCAAATTGATCAAATGGTGATCAAAATTAGAATTCATTCATTCATTCATTCATTTCTACCGCTTAATCCCGTTAAGGGTCGCGGGTGACTGGAGCCTATCCAGTGACTTGGGCCTTAGGCGGGGAACACCCTGGACAGTGGCCAACTTGTCGCAGGTTAGACAGACAAACATTCACTCTCTCATTCACTCACTAAGGAAATTTACAGTGATGCCAATTAACCTAAACATACATGTTTTTGGAGTGGGAGGAAACGGAGTACCGGAGAAAACCACAGTGACACGGGGAGAACATGCAAACTCCACCCAGAGAGATCATGAGATTGATATGGTCCGACCCGGAGTCGAACCCACGACTCCTTATTGGAAGCCAGAGCTCTAACCACTCTGCTACCGTGCACCCCAAAATTAGAATGAAACATTTATTTCAGGCAAATAAACAGCTATTGTGATGTTTTTGGTTCTTATGCTACTTTCCATTTATTTATTTATTTATTAGTTTATTTGACAGGACAATGTACATTAATAAACAGTTCTTTGAATGAACCCGAATTAGCCCAAATGGCTATTTTTCATCTGCTGTCCCTGGGCAGGTGTTAAATAGTCACCCTAAAAACAAATACAATATTATACATAACAATTTAAAACTGTTCAGTCTATACCACAGGTGTCAAACTCAAGGCCCGGGGGACAGATGCGGCCCTCCACCTCATTTCATGCGGCCCTCAAGGTCTTATAAGGTTTACTTTAATTTTATTTAAGTGCCAGAAGTAATCTGGATGTCTTGATCTAATGAAACAATTTGTCTGAAACTTGAAGCGTATATGTAATTTTTCAGACTAAGGCAGATTTATATTGAGTTCACTTCAATGTACCTACAAAAATCAAACAACTATTAATTGTACTATGTCAAAGATTAGTAAGGTTAATTTCAGTTACAACCGGCCTTGGGAGGACAACCTTGATGCCAATGTGGCCCTCGACACACCTGGTCTATACAATAAAAATATAAAATACGCATATTGACAAGTGCATTATCTACTGCAGTGGTTCCCAACCTTTTTTCCTCGAAGCCCCCCCTGACTGAACGGGAGACTTATCGAGCCCCCCTGTTTAAAGCGGTGGCCTCTAAATTTATTGTATTATGAAAATTAGAATTAAAAACATTTATTACAGCCAAATAAACAACTATTGTAGTGTTTTGGTTCTTAGATTGTGTTTTTACTAATAAAGTTTCATTTATAACTACTTTTAGAACTTGACCCCTGACCAGACAAAGCTCTGGGGACCCCTGGAATCTCAGGCGCCCCCCTGGGGGGCCCGCCCCCAGGTTGGGAACCACTGATCTACTGTATCTATTGATCATGTTGGCAGTTTTAATTATTAATAAGCCACTTTTTCACATGTATTTTAAATGTGTCGTATGTAGCCGATTCTCTTAAATCACAGGTACTGAATTCCACTCCTGTGCAGCTCTCACTGAAAATGAAGCCTGCCCAAATGCACATTTCCTCAGTGGGACAATTCATAGATGTTTGTTATTTACAATTGCACTTATGACTTCTTTTATATCTTGACTTCTGACCAGACAAAACTCTGGGGACTCGCTGCAATCTCAGGAGGCTGTAAGGCGAGCGCTACCACTGAAGCTGTTTAGTTCTGTTTTAATATCACCTGAAAATCGTAATATTGATAGATTCATTCATTCTCATTAATAGTGTGGTTGTGGTTGTATTTGTACCGATCTCATGACGGAGCATTCCCTCGAGCCAGAACTGCCGAGCTCCAGCCAGGTTTATGGTGAGAGTCGGACGACAGTTTTCTATCACCATCACGGCCTGAGACAGAAGCTCATCAGAGAGACGGACCACCACCTGAGGAGAGAGAGAGAAAGAGAGAGACAGATGAGAGAGGAGGAGAGACTCATCACCATCACAGCCTGAGAGAGAAGAGACGTAGTACGACCTGAAGGAGAGAGAGAGAAAGATACAGGTGAGAGAGGAGGAGAGAGACAGACATATGACCATTACAACCTGGAAGAAAGAGAGTAGGGAGGTAAGAGAGAGAGAGACATATCATCATCAGAGAGGGAGAGACAGAGGGAGAGGGAGAGAGGCCGAGAAATCAACTTGAAAGAGAAAGAGAGTGATGGGTGAGAAAACAGGGTACAGCTGAGAAGGGGCTACAGCTCTTTATCACCACCACTGAGATCTTTTTGATAAAGTATTTTAGACACACAGGTCGTACCTCTCCCACACAGCCTTCCTTCTGCAGGTATTTCCTCACCGCCGCCCACACCTGACTCTTGGGTAAATGGCTCCTCCTGTCGCCTCCTCGAACACTTCATAGGAGCCGTATTTCTTCAGAACACACTCCATAATCCCCACCGCCTAAACAAGACATATTAGCGACTTAATATTCTAATCGTTGACTTTCCTCTCAAAATGCTGGACTATTGCTGGCTCCTAGTATCTAAAAGTACAATAGGAGGATGAGCATTCAGTTACAAAGCACTCTTGCTAAGAAATCAGCTGCTGCCCAGTCTCAGAAAAACTTAGATATACAATGAAATGTCAAAAACGTATGATGAGTAAGTTTGCATATCTTTTTAAAATCTTAACCTACCCCAAGCCCTAAACTTATCAATTTTTTGTAACTTGAAGCCTAAACTTACCCGTTAAACCCAAAGAAAATGTCGCTATGTGGCTTCAACCAAAATTTGTGGTTATTTAACGTTTTGGCTTTGTTTTGTGTTTTGGCTTTTTGTGACGTAGTCATACGTTTTTTACATTTCACTGTATATATGTTTTCTTCAGAGAGTCTCTGCATTTAGGATTAGGCTTAAAACGTTCCTCTTTAAAATAGTTTATGGCCAGGCTAGTTAGGAAAAGAAACTAAACCCATAAAGCTACCTTAGGAGCAAATATACTAGCGAAGGTATGGCTACTTATGCACTATCCTATGCTTTCTCTGTAAAGAATAGAGCAGTGTAACTGTTTCAGATGCTGCTGCTCCAGTGACTAAGGTTGGACCATTGATGCCCTCTACTATTAAGGACCTGGACCCCTCTCATCTCCTGGACACCCTCAACCTCCCGCTAATGGATTAGCTTGTCCTCGTCCTACAAGATGACCTGGTTTCCTTCTAACAATGGGCTCAACCTCCACAGACTAATTTCTATCTGCAAACAACAGTAGGAAAACTGGCTACAACATGAACACAACCTATTATTACAACTACTGTCAATTCATTGTCAAACCTGTTGTAAGAATAGATCCGATCCCTCTTTGTACTTCTCCAGACCGCCGTAAGCTCCGCCTCCTCGTACTCAAACTGCGGCTCGTATTTAAAACCCGACTGGAAGAACCTCTCCTTCTCCTGCTGCAGGTTCGTGGGCCGCAGCGCCACCAGGAGGCAGGGCCGGGAACTGGATGACGTTTGGGGATGTGAGGCAGAGACGTGGCCGGTCGAATCAAACCGGCCCTGCTACGCAAACCCGCGTTCACCGACATCGAACTCTCACTGCGCCTAATGAACCCAGACTGAGCCAACCCGGGACTGGTCTGACTCCTCGAAGGCGTCCAAGCTCCGGCGCGCCACGGAGGTCTCAAAGACGCTCGCCGGTCCGAAGCAAAGACCGGAGAAGGTTCGGACGGACATGATAGCTCCTTCCTTAGTGACTTTTTCAGGCAGTTTTTTCGAAAGAAGGCGATTTTGAAATAGTCTTGGGTTTTGTTGGAGACATCGTAGCCGGTTGAGGCACTGAACTTGCATCTGGCATTTTGCTTTGGACAGTTTCCGATAACCCGCTTGCATTTTTGATTGTGTTCACGTCCATTTTGTCAACAGATGGAGTTTTCGAAATAGTCCTTGGTTTTGTTATATTGGTTTTGGGCGAAGAAACACTGTCTTCCAACTTGTTTTCAGGCGCTACGGATAATTCGTTTGGAATTTTGGAAGGACTCTTGTCAAACGAAGAACACTTTGAAGCCGTCTTTGATTGCGCTGCCGTATTAGTTTTAGCCAATGATGATTCCGTCGCCATTTTGTACGAGGTATTTTATCCTTTGACGGGGATTTCGTAATTGGTTTCGGCTTTGAAGGAAGAGTCATTGTACTTTTGGGCACTGAAGCATCGTTTTCCATCTTTCCTGTTCCTGGCAATCCCCCAATCGAGTATCTGAACAACCTTTTGTCCGTTTTGTCTCGTGAAGGCGATTTTGCGATAATCTTCGGTTTCGTTGGAGATTGTGTAAGACTTTTAGCAGCTGCATCAATACTTTTACTTTATTTGAGATGTAAGAAGAGAAGGGCTGGTATTTCTAGTTGGCATTTTACCAATTTTTTCAACGGACGGAGATTTTAAGGTGGATTTTGATCGAGGTTCAGTGTTGGCTGTAGCTTGCGATAAAATGTGTCCCCACTCTTTAAGGGCAAATCTAAATTACCCGGTTTTGCGATAATTTCTCCTATGCTTTTACTAATTTCCTTATTATCCACTGATGATTTGTCCAAGCCAAATCAGACCTAAATTGTCCATTTTAGTTTCTTGAGGCACCAACGAAGCAGAATCCCTGTTGTTTTTCGGCGTCAATGGGAATCACTGCTGATTTTAAAGTCTTTAGCATTCTGGGATCACTTTTATTTGTAAAACACTTGAAGCTTGATCACAATTTGGCATTCGACAAGATTTCGCCTGATTTTCTGCGTCCAACTGACCAGCAGTAACTAATTCTGCATAATTTCTTGGCTTCACATCTTGGGAGGTCATATTGGTTTTGGGCACGCATATAAAGCTGACATAGTTGGTTGCTTTGCCAATCCGTCCATGTTTTTACACTCATATTGTCCATAGACTTGTACTCAATGATATTCGTTGGCGTAAGTGCTGTTTCCAGACGATCGTGGCACGTTAAAACCACTCCCAATGACTTTTACACTCCGACGTATCATTTAAGTCACTTTGCGGCGATATGCGAGATTTAACTCTTTCTCATCCATTGAAGAAGCCATGTTAAGCTCTTTCGTGCTCAGTACAGAAGTTTCCAAGTTGTTAAGGGACATTGAAGGCATCTCCAAAGCATTTCTGTCCAGTAAAGCAGACTTTTTAGCAACTGTAGGAGAGATTTATAGTCCTTGGATAAGCTGGGTAAAAACGTAGGTGATTTTTTGCCATTTTGGGGCATTGAAGGCAACACGGCGTCATTTTTGTCGATTATAACAGACTGCAAAGCGGCTTCAATTGCACTGTCACCAATGTTTTAGAATTTGACCCTATTGAAGTGGAGTTTAATGAGAAGCTGATCTGTGTTGGCATTGGACTGGTGAAGTGTTTTCAGGCGAATGTAAAGTCTCTAAAATACTTGAGTGGTGTGAAACCGGCGCGGCTGCATATTGAGGTGTTGAGGGGACGCCATCTTCGTTTTGGGCACTGAAGTTGGGGACTCCATGTCATATTGGGGCGTCTCTTTCGACTGCAGGTCCTTCCTCTCCAAACGCTCGATGCTGATTGGTGCAGAGTCGAGAACCATCACCTCTGCAAGAAAAACACAGAGTTAAATCAGGTGTAGAGAAATTACTCTATTGCCTCTAAAATAGCAATATTCAAGAAGTGTCCAGAATGGAATGTCAAACTAGTACCGGGATGAACCAAAGGTACTGTATGTCCAGTCGACAGTTGACTAAAATGGGATGTGAACGAAACAAAACGACATTCATTAAAAACACAAAATGAATTGGAAACATGCATTTATTGATAAAATGGCAGATTAGACAAATGATTTAGTCCCAAATCCTCATGTAAATCACCACATTTGTCCCTGTTCAATATAAAACCTCACAATCTATCTAAAAGAAGAACATTTGCCTACTTGTAGTACAAAAAGCCGAGTGCTATCAAGTTACTGAAATTTATACCAGTGTTTGCCAACCAGGGGTACTGGGAGATCAGGGGGTACACAAGCACTGGGCAGACCTGGGCAAACTGCTGCCCTGGGGATAGATGCCCCTTGATCAGGAAAAACGCATATCTGCTCTGTCAGTTAAACTGAGAAAATAGCTCAGACACTAATGTTTATGTTTTATATGAAACCTCAGGATAGTAATATTAGCAAGTAAGACCAATAAAATACATTTTAATTTTAAGCTCAAATTATGTACTTATAAACAGTAAATGAGATCCAACACATTTGGAGAGATTTTTTACAAACCAAACTGATAAGTGTTATATTATGTGTTATATTTATGTCTTAAATAATAAATTGTGAAAGTTTCAAGTCTACATTGTTTTTCATTTTTAAATGAGGCACAAAAACATTTTGCAATATATGTGTTACTATGTACTATGCAATTACATGTTTTTCCTTTGTAGGGCAGCACTATATTCTAAAATATCCACATTCATTGTTACATTTTAATCACACAAAGTGAATAAAACTGGGGAGCCAGAATTCAACTGTTTTTGGAAAAATTGTAACTCCTGCCATACACTGAGAGCAGTTCGGTGCGAGGCGGGACTCGCACAACTCTTGCAAGAGAAAGTGCTTAAAACCAATGTGCTCTTGTACACAGACCTCAGTGCAGTGCGAGCGCACATTTGTCGTGCGAGTGTGCAGAAAGAATCCGTAGAGAATCTATTTTTGTCGGAGGTCGAAGCGGTCTGATGCAACTTTCAAGTTATATTACAAGCATTCTGGCTGGAATCCACATGAATCCACACGGCTTTGAGCAATAACGAACCCAGTGACTGGAGCTGGTGTACAAGGCACTGAGCAAGAAACTCGGACACGTCTCGGACCAAACTGGCCTCACAGTCTGTGTACGGAGGCGTAAGTAATCTGCTGTATTTAGTGCATTTTAGAGGTTTTACTGTCACATCCAACATATATTTGATTGGTTGGCCACTATTAATAATAATCAAAAATCATCCTGGAGTCACATGAAATCATCTGAAGGGCCACATTTGGCCCTCAGGCCGGCAGTTTGAGACTCCTGTTTAAGGGTATTTCTAAAAAACTTGATTGCAACCATTTGATATTCACTAATTTGATGATAAAATGGTCTGTTTCATGTCAGGTTTGTGCAGGTTGTGGTTAAAAATTTTAAATGAAAATAAATGCATAATGTGCAATATATAACTTAATGCACGTGTTGGAAAATTGCAACTCTATAGGTTTTAAAATACATTTCATATTAAGTTTGTAGAGGTCAAAGTTTAATAAGGACATATTACATTGGGTCACTGAAACAGTGCTATATCTTAGAATGATCATATATTGTCTCTTTGATCTCTTGCCCTAAGCTAACATGTACATTCTCCTTTCTATAAGACCAGCCAGAGTTAAACGTGGAGCTGTGAATGTAATATCAAGTTGCTGCATTGTTCTGACAGTGGTTTATGAAAGCGGATACAGCCAGCTCTTCTGCGAACGACGGAAACCGCAAGAGACAAGAGCAGTGAGCCGAGAAGCCGATACGACCAGGGATTCATCTGAAAGCAGGCAAATATCTGAGGAGAAATTCAACGCTTTAATTAAGGTTTATATTTAATTATTTGTAAGTGCATTAGCACTATTAAATCAAAAGAAAGATGTATTAATTGCATTGTTCTTTTCTTTAAACATGCTATTGAGAACCTCTGTTTTAGCATCTTATGTATTAAACGTGTGTGTATTTAAGCTAATGCGACAGTCGTGTTCCATCAGGAATTGAGAAAGAGCTCCATCTACTGGCTGCAAAAGAAAGAACACAGGAGAAATAAAGTGATCTTGCCGATTTGCTAATGGTACAAAATGCTCAAACAGTCTGATTATTTTTGGAATAAAAATAGTGCAGAGGAATCCTGGAGTCAATTTTGCATAATATGTGTTCGTAAATCACTTGTTTTGATACGTTGAAAAAACATTTTGTTAAAACCTTTTGCACAGTTCGATTTACAATATAGTATTAAAAGTTATCTACAAACACTAATAAATGCCAGTAATATTGCTTATGGATAGAGCATGCGATACGAACAAACATTTTCACCTTTATAAATAAGATAAAACATGATAATATTACTAATGCTATGATTAAATATGGTATTCAGTTAGAGCTGCTGCAGCTAACTATTACTTTGCTAACCAATCGGTCAAGCCATTATACTTACAATTAATTAAATACTTAGGTGTATTGTATATTATTCATTTCAGGATTTCGGTAAAAAACAATTTTTCTGTTTTTTTTTTTTTTTTTAAGGAATTCTTGAAATAATACCACATTTGTGGAGAACGTGTGTGTGTAGACAAATAAATATCTAAAAATGTATCTGTTGCAATTAGTTTCAGCTCTATACTCCAAAACAGGGCTGGGCCATTTTTCAAAAAAACGAGAAATCGAGATTGAATCGAACTGAATCGTCAATTATTTGGTGGTGGGTTTTGAATCGAAAGATGAAAACCAATCTAAATTGTCAGTAAAAATGTGTAGTTCAAAGCAAAAGTCAAACTTTGAGGCCAAATACTGTAATGATATATAATTTTAAAAAAAAGGGACATATTAAATTTTCTTTGTTTTGTTTACGTTCAGAAAAGCCATTTTCCCTATTGTTTTGAAAAGATTAAAGAAAATTGCAATAGAAAATCAAGATGATCAACCATAAGAAAAAAAATTCCTGATTACTATTTGGTTTCCAGATTGCCAAGCCCTACTACAAAAAAACACCTAAAATCATCATGTCAAGTTCTGTTTCCACTAAACTTGTAGTGTCAAGGCATTATTTTTTAGTTCAGTCTTACAGCAGAGCTGTCCACCATCATACGTCAATGCATTTTTAGGCCATTGCTTGCACAAACTAACTTTGTATTCCGTTTCGCAAATATCATTAAATAAATTATCTGTAGTATACCCACATTATATCACAATAATCGCAGATTTCATAGACAACATATCATTAACAATGGGCCCAGTCCTACTTTCTACCTGTTTATTAAAAAACCTTAGTACAAAAAAACAACATATGTTGCAGTGAACTCGCAGTTACCAACTTCCACAATCAGAATCAAAATCAGAAAAGTTTTGTTGCCATTGTGAATGAACACAAGTCACAAAACAGGAACCTGCTTCAATGTGCAACAGAGAACACAATGTTAATGAAGAGTCACAATAGATTTAAGGGAAGAAGAAAGACGATATACAATCACAACTATGGTCAGCTGTAACTCTGCGGTTATGTGTAAAATTCTAAAAATAAAACACAAAAAACTACGGCTGCAATTTAATTTGAGCTTCTAATGCAGGCATGTCCAAACTGCGGCTCGGGGGCCAAATGACGCCGTTGGACCAATTTATTTTGGCCTTCAGACGTCATGCTAGATTGGCCCAAAAATCTAGTTTTTAAAAGTTAAATTTGAGCAATTCTTCTGTCACTGTCAAAATAACAAACATTTTAAGGTCGTATAAACCTAAAATTAATGTTTAATGCTTTATTAAAGTGTGGTGGTTTACTTAACCCTCAGTAACCTCGGGACCATTTATGGTCATTTTGAGCATCTTTTTTTTTTTCAACATTTTGTTAGATCCAGTAATTTTTTAAAATCCAGACCTTCGAAACTAAAAAAACATTCTAAGTATTCCATGACTTAAATTTTGACTAAATCTCTTACATGATTTTGCATTTTGACATTCTGTAATAAAACTTTGCAAGTTACACATGCTATTTTAAAATGAAGGATTGTGGTAACGTTGTTATAGCCAGTAAACAAAAATAAATTATTGCATTAAAAAACCTCCCATTCAAAACACAAAATGCACAAAATTTTAATAATTATTGACTAAATTACAAGCTTAATAAAAAGCTCAAAGTTTCCAATGTTTAATTTTAAATAGACATTTTTTCATGTTATTTTGTTTGGATAAACATTTTGCATAAAAACCATGCAAAATAAAAAATAAATTCACATTAAGGTTACACATGTAAACATGTAATAATTCAGTTTAGTTGGAAGTAGATGAAGAGATCTGAGTTTTGAAAGTACAAAAATTTAATCTATGTGTATTTTATGGGCCGTTTTAAAAATGGGACCATTTAATGGTCCCTGAGGTGACGAACGTAACCTTTTTGTGCAGGTTACCAAAGGGTTAAAATGGTCAAATTCAAACTGTAAATGATTCACTTCCCAGCATGTATTACACGGCCCTCCGCTCAAAGTGGGTTTTCCAAATGTGTCCCATTGTGAAAGGTTCTAATGAAATGAAAACAAGCAACAGTTTCATAGAACAAAATTTTTTTCTAAAATAATATTTGCTAAGAAAAGGGTTTGTGAGCTACGATGATTTGAATTGACGCGACATAAAACATTAATGTTCCAAAGAAAGAAAATATTAATTTTACCCAAATAAAACTTCCATAAAGCAAGGTTTTAGAATAATAATAGAGTTTAAATCAATAGAAATTATTTGCAATTAAGTTAAATTCATTAAAGTCTATAAAAATTCTCACCCCTTTTTATTAACTGTTTATTTATTTGACTGGCATTAGATTATAATAATTATTAAATACTAACCAAAACAATAAAGGCTATATTTCTTGGTTTAAGCTAATTTGTCATCAGTCTGCAAGTCGTAATCTTAATTATTTAATAACTGCGTATAAAGTCCAGTCAGTGCAACAATAATAATAAACAATGGACACTTTCTGTTTATGAACTCCCATGACTTCCACTGTCCATAAGCGCTTAACGTTAACACAAAGCGGTATTTCGCGTGTTTTTCGGTGCTTAAACGTGCTTCTTACCTTCGCGGAGCCGAGGCAGACTTTGTCCCGGGTGTTACGGTGCCATGGCGGGGCTCCGGAGCTGCTTTTCTCCCGAGGACAGAGCACCAGGAGCGGGTAACGGGACAGCACGGGCCCCGGTGCAGGAAGCGGCGGAGCGGTGTTGGCAGAAATGACGCAGCACGCACGGAGAGCACGCACGGCCACGGCGTTACGTACAGGGCGCCGTGGGGACGTTTTTTAAAGAGACAGGGCCGCTTAAAAGCTTCTTGACTTACCATAATTACAATAAAATATGCATAATTGGCTCTGTGCAGTTGGCTTGCGTACGTTCAAAATAAACACATCCTGTACACACAACCACTTCCTGTTCAATGTTTTTCAATGAGATTTTCACTAAATCAGTTTAAAACAAATAAATACTATTTTGATCAGACAGAAAACATTTAAAGACTTTACATATCAGAGGAAAATTTCACCAGAGACACTTGTGTGTTTAAAAAGAGACGTGATGTAATTGTTGTCTAACTAACGCTAAAGAATGGTGTAGAATCAGCTATCGTACACAAGCCAACTGAAATTCCGTGCACAGAGCTAATTAAGCAGTTTAGGGAAAAAATAATTTGAAAATGTATTAGTTACAGAATAAAATAGATTTTGAATTGGTTCTGTATTCCAAACAAGCTACTTTCATGTAGAAAAAACTTGACACAAAGATTAAAATAGCTTTTTGATTGTGGTTCATTGTTTAGTTAATTATTTAATGTATATATATATATATTATATTATATATATATATATATATATAATATATATAATATATATATATATATCTATAATATATATATATATATATATATATATATGAATTCAGACTCAAAGTCGCTGTTTGTTGCCTGGAAATCCAGGCAACAAAGGCGTCGTGTCCCTCTTTCGGATTTCTGTAGCCGTGATTGACAGATTCACTAGCCAATCAGAGACACGCATCTTCCGCCGTGTAAAAACCAACATGGCTACTCCCGAAGAAAAAATACATTAAAAAAATATCATGTGGAACTGAAAAACATGGCGGATTTCTGCAGAATCAATGAGCAAAGCAAAAAACGATTTTAATGTGAGGTGAGTGAAGTTAGATTTTGATCTAAATGACAGACGACCAATCAGCTTCTTTGTTTCATCTGCGTCACACAAATAAACTAATAGGTGTGTTCAGATGGTCAGGCGGTGCAGTCGCTCAAGGCGTTAAGGGGCGTCCTGTCAGATGACAGCGCAAAGATCAATCACGTAGGACAGTGCTGTCGTCGGACCCGAACCCCTTAACGCCTCGGCCGACTGCACCGCTTGACATCTTGAACAGACTATTTATTGATCGTACGATGTAGATTGATCTGAACGGAGGCGGAGGGGTGGTGACCAGACCCACTCTTCGCAGCTTGCTTAAGTGTGGGTTCTGGATCCCAGGCAATTAAATTTGTACTTCACTACTTTTACTCTAAATTAGTATTCAGAATAAGTAGTTACTTATCAACATTGGAAATAAGCAAAAACAAAAAACAAAAAAACACAGATATCTTATACTATTCACAAAAATATAAAAAAAGTGAAAATATATAACTCACAACCAGTGTTGGGAGTTACTCATTATAAAAGTAACTAGTTACTGTAATAAATTACCCTTTTCAGTAACATACCTATTAGTATGAAGACAATATTAGCCTAGTTACTTACATATAAAATAACTTAAAGTTGGGGTAACTAATTTTTTTAGTTGTAAAAGTGTAACTTTTGTGTTTTCCACTAAAAAATCTATAAGAGGATAGAGCTCTTTTGAAAAAATGAGACCACTGAGTACTGTCTGACATGAATAATAAAGAATTTTAGTTCAAATCAGGAGTCGAGTGCAGCGCTCTGATTGGCTGAGCTTGGGTGGTCCTCTTCACTTTCACTATTGTCTCTAAAAAGAAGTTTATGAGCCACAATTGAGAACTGAATACATGTGGATATGAACCATATGTCGAAGGAATTATAAGACTAAGTCAGAATTAAAAGCTAAATCAAGTTTGCAGTATGAAATTCAGCTACTCCATCTTTAATTTGGTGTGATTGTCTTTGTGGTAAACATTTATCATAGTTTTACAGCAGTTAAGTTGCAAATTATGAAGAAATTGACAACTAAAAGTACAAAATTACAGGAAGTAATTTAAGCTTGGAAACAGAATCCCTCCACATGTGTGTCAAAAAGACAATTTACACAAAACTGACACAGTTTCCTGGAGTTTAAACAAACATTTAACACTGTTAAATAGTTGAATAAGTGTTGTAATTGGTCACATTGTCACTCTTGTGTTATTTATATTGATTTGGGCCCAGATTTACAATGTGGTTGCTAGGTAACAGTTGTGGATTCCCCTCCACATGTGTCACATTTACTGGAAAAAGACGAGAATGAACACCAAAACAACCAAATTGGGTAAAAACAAACTAAATGTGTGAAATCTGAATCATAATCATGTTGTTTTACCAAAAATGTAGTTGAAACTGTCAGACACACTTTGCTTTTATATTCTTTTGAAAACAACCAAAACACCCTTACAATACTGTCTGTTGGCTTAAAGGTGAATAAAATGTTGGTGGAAATGTGTTGTGACGTCACATTTCCATAAATTAATCAGGATTAGTTTTGTGTCCTAAAGTTGGGGTAGCTAACTGTTTTAGTTGTAAATAAGTAAACTTTGTGTTTAAGTCTATGATAAATGCAACACTTTGTCAAAACATTAGATGACTGAGTACTCTCTGAATCGAATAATAAAGAATTTACGTTCCAATCAGGAGCAGAATGCAGCGTTCTGATTGACTGAGCTTGGGTGGTCCTCTGCAGTTTTACTTTAACAGAGAAAATAAGAGGGTTCTAGGTCAAAATTGCAACCAAAATGTAATACATATTGATATTAACCATGTGTTTGAAGGATATATGAAAGAAAGTTTTCAGATTTAAAACCTAAATTGTGTTTGCAGTGTGAAAATCACCTTCCTCACCTTTAACAAATGTGTGATACGCTCAAAGTAACTAACAGTATGTCACTCGGTCACATTTCTGAGACAGTGATGTTGTAATACAAATGTCTAACATTTTCTTCCTGTAATTATTGTTATATAATGTATTATGTGTTACAGTAACTTACTGCTCACGACACAAATTAGGTTATAGGGAAAGCAACCCCTTTCTAAAACGTACACTGAAATCAACACATTACATTTCAATATAAATCAGGTGGAGGCAGCTGAACTGAACACAGCTCAGGTCTAAATGCAGTTTTTTGTTGTTTTGCAAAAAGTGAATGGGTCTTTTCAGGCACATGTGATTCACAGCAGCAGCCACCAGAGGGCCTCACTGCTCCAGCTGAAGCTAAAACACTTCTGACATTTCTCACTTTAATCCCAGTTTGTAGTCTCGCTTTTCTTTTGATTTAAAGAAGACATGCGGCTGTTTTATGCAGACTGAACTACATTTTACATTTATATACCACGCAAGTACATTCAAAGGGCTTAATAAACCAAACAGATTTGAAAAGTGACTATAGCTTGTGACACTCAAACTTTATTATAGGTGAAATCTGGACTGGATCTGAATCTGATGTCTGCAGAACTTTGTGGCCAAAAACAAATTCTGATAAAAGCCCATTTTTGTCATTTATATGCTTTATTACTTTACTATTTATTTTTTTATTTGAGTGGGCTCGCATGGCCACAAAATAGTCTTTTATTTGGCCGGGAGAAAGAGACCGAACATGTTGGTTCTACATCAGAAAGTCCTAAAGTATAGTTTTAACTTTATAATTCTACTGACATGTGCAGATGACTTTTAACCTTTAGAAAGTTACACAGTGCACCTTTAAAGGGAACCCTGGATATAAAGACAAATCTGGCTAAAACACTAGTACTGATCATGCTTATTAAAATAAATTACAAACAAATATATAACTGCTTACTGTTTTTAGTAAAACTGTCATTGTTTGTGTTGTTTTAGAGCCACTGGGAGCCGCCATTTTGGTTGATGACATAAAATAGTGTTTCCATGGTTACTCCCACAATTTCATCAGTGAACAGTTGCCACAAAAACACCACTGACAGTGTCCAGTTCTTGCCTCTTCCTCTTGATTATCTTCAGTTTCACTAGATTCCACATAATCGTTCTGTATTTCCTGTTGGCTTAGTTACCTGCTACTGCCTGTTACCATGACAACACTATTTTATGTCATAACCGCAGCAAAATGGCAGCCTCCATGTAATTTCTTTAAAACACTATTTTAATAAAACTACAAATACTTCCAAGGTATTTGTCCTGTATTTATACAAGTGATGATATTATAAGTGTTTTAGGATAAACATGTGATTATATCCAGGGTTCACTTTAAATAGTAGTCAGAGCATTAGCATTAGGACATTTGCATTATGGTTTATTAAGCTATGAAATAATTCAGGGCCTCATTATAAGTTAGCGTCAGGAGTGTCCCTTTAGTAAAATACGTGTTATATGTGTTTTATTGTATGTTTTCTGAACCTTTGTAATTAACCTGTTTGATTGATTGATTGACAAAGGCACATGTGAATTCTACATGAATCTCTCTCATGAATCATTTGTCACATGTGCTGCTCTGACCTGTTCTGTGTGTGTGACTTACATAAACTGAAATCACACCTGCTGAAGCACGACGACTTTTACAAAGCAGAAGTCACAAAGGTTTGGACAGAAACGAGGAAGTAAAAACACAACAAACAATACAGTTACATCAGACTAAACGCTTCACATTCCATTTGTTTTGAGTCTCTATTCTGATAACTTGAGACTTGATTTAATAAAATAAACTTGACTTGGGCTTAATACGTCTCCTCCAAATATAAAAAAGTTTTAAATCTGACTTTTGTCTCTTTGAACTTGAGGACACAGACTCACTTCACTGTAAAGAAGTCATCGGACCAAAAAGCTAAGATAACTTAAATCTTTGTGTTGATATAACTTAACAATGTGAGTTGAAAGTTTTTAATATAAGATAGACTTTTAAGTTATAAGAGTTCCTCTTTGCTCTGTGCAGGTCTCCTACTCGACTCCACCCACTGCAGATCGCCCATGAATGAGCTGAAACAGAACCACCCTCTCTCTCGCCGGCCGGACACCTGGCTCCCCATCAGCCCCGCCAACCTGCTGCACCTTTTTTCACGCACCTCAACACCATACATTTCACCATAGGTTTTCTTACTGACTTACACTCGCACCACAGCACACTTCCATACACTTTCCAACAATACTTATAATTACTTTCAATAAAAGACCCCACTGAGGGCATTAAAAACGTTGTTCTGTCTCTTCTGTTGGAGCTCTCCGAGCCTGGGTTGTGACAATGTCGCAAAGCAATACACTATAATATACCTATATAATATAATATCTACGTTTAACTGCATATAACCTATAGTACGGTTTATCTGTAATTTCTGTGAACTCTCTATTTTATCTTTTAATACAAACCGATAATCTACACTCAAGGAAAAAAGAAACGCAACACTCATGCAGTTTTCTGAGTTTTTGGGGGCCCAAATAATTATATTTCTGAGATCCGCCTGTTTCACATGAACCCTACATCCATTTCTAATCCTCAGGCCAACTCTTGTGGCGTTTACACATTTCAAGTCCAATAACACAACCAAACAATAGAGCAACCCCCAAACCAAAAGTGACAGAGTTTCATCAGACTGTCAATAGTTCACTGACCCCCGTTGGCCCTGGACAGAGGTTATTCAGCCTCGTGGATCGGCAGTAGTGTCTGAGTTGATCCATTCTTCAGCTGCTGCTGAGTTTCAGGAGGATGTTCACGTCAGTGACACGCACACTGAGCAGATCCCAGACATTTTCAATGGGACCATTGGGACCAACGATGATGTGAGTGCACCATTCGACCCGAGCTCTAAGCACTGATCCAACATGTGGCCCATACAGATGGTTCTGGAGACACTGGCCTGTGGTGTGTCCCAATGGTCTGGGCTGTGGACCTGGTGGAGGCTGAACCTGTCACGGAGAGTGCAGCGGTCGTTACACGGGGGCCACCAGTACGAGGGCGGTTGTTAGAGGAACAAGACGACTAATTGTAGAGCGGTGACTCCAAACACCCTGGAGACACAAGACAACACCGTCCATAGCTCCATCCCTCTCTGGTTGAGACAATCGTGTGTTTAGTGGCTTCATTCTGGTGCCTTTTATAGAGAAGACTTGAGCACAGTTAACCAGCGGTAAAAGTCAACTCTGAGTTTCAAACATGAGTTTGTGTGAATAAACGACCCTGTAATGCACTCTGTATTGTTCTCACAATCAGTCAAGCCAAACCAAGAAATCTGTTCACCTGTCTTCAGCGCTCTATGGACTGAAATTATGATGCTAACCCATTTTTTACAAATGTACTTGTTTTCGAAGGAATTTTCAAAAATTAAAATGATGCATTTATTTTTTCCTTGAGTGTACTTCCCTGAGCTTCGGTTATATTTGGAGAAACAGATGCTCCTCAGAATTACTTTGTGAGACTTCTGAGAATGAAATGAGACAAATCAGTGACATGTTTTATTAATTACGATGGAAAACGAGACAAAAACACAGAGAGAGAGAGAGACAGAGACAGACAGAGAGAGAGAGAGGAGAGAGAGAGAGAGAGAGAGAGAGAGAGAGAGAAGAGAGAGAGAGAGAGGAGAGAGAGAGAGGAGAGAGAGGTGTCGGAGGGAGACAATGAGAGTAACCTGATCCGGTGTGTCAGGTGTGAAGCAGGTGTCGTCCTCGTGGAACAGCACAGGTAATGTAAAAGTACAACACTGTGAGCTGTGTATTTTGTGTTTGTTTGATCCTACATCCTTCTATCGACCTGATCCTGTCTGTCTCATCCTGGTTTCATCTTTCATGCTTGGGTTATGCATCGTGGTGGCTTATTGACAGTTTTTCCTCGATGACTTTGACACACTTCACTCAAAGACAATTTGCAAAACCGTCTTTGCAGAAACCCAAACAAAACTTCACTTTTTCTAAATGGATGTTTCATTGGGTGACGGTGGCAGAGATGGCAAAGTACTGAAGCAGTAAAAGTACAGTTACTTGTAAAAAGCGATTATCGACTAAAAAAGGGCGTGGAAGCTATTGAAGTAAAATTAGTCGTAAAAATATTACAAGGAAGCTAAAACTGTGTGGAGTGGATCTACTCTCATTCGGTTCTCTACCATTCTGCTTTTTCCTTGGATTTTTTTTAATTTTTACAGAATCAATCTCAAAAATGGTCTGGAAAATCATTATTGCTCATAAACTTGGATTTTGTGTAAAATGTCTTACATCTGGATTTTTCTATTTTTGATTTTTTTGGTAAAATGTCTTACTTAAGTCCTAGAATATGACTTTTTTGGTGTTTTGCCTTATAAAAAAAAAATGTGTTTTATTTAGAAATTATGCTTTTGGAGAGATTTTTACTCCTTCAGTGGGCATTTGTCAAACTCAAATTTCTTAAAAACATCAGAATGCTTTAAGAATAGCTGACAAATGTTAAAGTTTTAACCGAGAGTAGAATCACTTTTGTCAGTGTGTACTTTTTGCTTTTTGACTTAAGTACATTTACACAAGTTTATGCTTAAGTAAAGGAGTTCCAGCAGGACTTTGACTTTTACCAGAGTGCTTTTTGACGACCATACGTCCTGAATTTCTTTGATCAACTACAGCCTAATGCTATGATAACGTGATAAGTCCAGATGTTGAATGGTCAAAAGTTTTTTTCTATTAATAACTCAGTAGTTTGTTTGTTTGTCTTGTTTTTTTGTAGCATTTTTCACTACACTCAATATTCAGGTGTGACAATAATATTCACAATCTTGACCCAGCTGCATTTGTGAATGGGAGGCGTGTGATCTGTTTTTAGAAAGAGCTGGCATCTAAAAGAAAAGTTTCAAATGATGTAACCTCTTCAGTCTTTGATCAGATAAATGTCACACAACATTGTGCTCAAACGCTGATATATTTAATCTGCGAGTGCATCTGAAAAGCATCTGAAACCTACAAATCTAATGAAAACATGGCCTTTTGTTTCTCTTTGGTGCAGCGTTATCGGTCTGATTTTACTACGAGTGGCTTTGTGGCAGTTTTATCTCTTAAGTCTTTGTTTTGAATTCTTAGGCAAAGCATCAGATTAACAAAAAGAAGCTTTTGGACCAGACTGCTGGGGATTTTCAGACCTGTGTGTTAGACTGTTCCCAAAAAGCAGGATGTATGGTCGTCCAATCAGCTAGAAAGGAGCAGAACGACAGGAACAAACTCGAGTTGAGAAAACAGACTGCCATCACGAACAGTAGTTCTTTCAATCAGATTGGAGGCAAAGAGTCTTTCACACCAACACAACCCCCAGTCGCTGTAGCGATGCAGCGTCTGTTCAAGTCTCTTTGGATCGCACAGATTTAAAAGAAATTACACACCACGATCCAAACGGCCCCCAGTCGCCAACAAATGCCGAGTGTGCATGGGTGTGACAGAAACATAAGTTGTGCACGAGTAGTTTCAAACTCTCTAGGAGAACAGATATTCCTACGTATAAGCTTCTCTATTTCTACAGCCAGTCGAACTAGGTAGCCTCCAAGTAGTGTAGTATCTTTATTTGTATAGCGCATTCACAGACACAGAGTCACAAAGTGCTTCCGTTTTTGTTTTGCTCAAACCAAAACCAATCATTCTCTTTGTACTTATGTCCCGTTTAAATCTGTGTAAAAACAACAATACATGTTCAATACAACATACATTAAGTACTGTTTTCCCGTAAGCCGTCAAAAACGCTGTGCCGCAATAGCGACCCCTGGTGTCTTCAAAACCTTGCCTCTAGGTCTTGCTTCGCTCCTCTGCTTCCAACACCCCATTCACACCAATCACACCTGAGTCACCTGTCGGCAAAAGTTGCCAGACCGGTTCAGACGGGCGACCCTTCGGCTTGGTGCGAAAGACCCTTTAAATTAATTTTGTTTAAATGGAGTTTATTTTTACCCAAAAATGAGGTTCGTTTGGTCTTCTTTTCTAGATTACCTTTTTAAATCTCGATATCAGACCAGTGGTTTTTTTATTTGTCATTACCTTTACAATGTTTCGACTGCCTGTCTGCAGTCATCTTCAGAAGCGTTGTGAATGAACAGATAAATACTGAAACAAAATGAAAGATATCTAGAAGACGAGGATACATATGAAAAACTAAGGAAGGACCCGACAGAGGAAAAAAAACGGACGCTCAAACCTTACTAAAACCACTACTAGAAGAAGGAAAAATAGACAAAAACAATTATAACCATTTAGTACCTACAGCAAGCATTACACCACGCATATATGGCACTCCTAAAATACATAAAATGACACACCACTCCGGCCAATAGTGGACAGTATTGGATCAGTTACAAACCTATCAAAAGCATTAGTTGAACTCATAAACCGTTGTTGGGACTCACAAACACCACTGCAAGAACTCGAAGGATTTGGCACAGGAACTGAAAAACACAATAGTACACACAGATGAAATATTAATATCACATGACGTCATATCCCTGTTCACCAAAACACCCATAAACGTAACTTAAACATAGTAGAGAACCGCCTTCGTCAGACAAAACACTACACAAAAGAACAAATTTGACAGTAGAAAACATAACCCGGCTGTTACACTTTGTGTCCACTTCTACATACTTTCAATACAAAGGACAATTTTACAGACAAAAAGAGGGTTTCGCCATGGGAGATCCTCTCTCCGCCATCATGAGCGGCTTTTTCATGGAGGATCTGGAGGAAAAAGCTGTGAGCACAGCACCCGAACACTGTGGACTCACTATGTGGAAGCGATATGTTGACGACATCTTAGAAAAAATCAAAATTGGAATACACAGGAACTAACAAATCATCTGAACTCTATCGACAAAACAGGAAACATTCAATTCACATTTGAAGAAGAAAACAACAAAGCAATAAACTTTTTGGACATGAACATCACACACATGCAGGATGGCAGCATAAAAATAAAAATACACAGAAAACCAACTCACACCGACCAATACTTACTATGGACATCTGAACACCCAACAGCACACAAACTCTCTGTAGTACGCACACTTTTTGACAGGACCAGCATCGTCACAGAAGAACAGGACAGAAAACAGGAGGATAACCACATCACAAAAACACTGACTCAGTGCAAATACCCCAAATGGGCAATAAACAAAGGAAGGCAGCAAGTCAAGGAAAAACAACAGAAAGGCAAAGCGAACAAAAACAGGACTGAAAATAAACAGATGACAGGGACAGTAACACTACCATACATCAGAGGTATTACAGAAAAAGTACAAAGGCCATGAGAAAACATAACATAAACACACCAGTAAAACCATACAAGAAACTACGACAAATACTTGTTCACCCAAAAGATAAAATAGACCCGGATCACAAATGCAACGTCATATACGAAATACCATGCATGTCTTGCAATAAAACCTACATTGGGGAAACAGGGAGGGCTTTCAACACACGAAAAAAAGAACATAAAACAGAATGTGAGAAAGAAACAATGGCACACACACACGAGCAATAAAACGGAGAGCTGAGCAAGAACAACTCAAATCTGCAATATCTGACCACTGCAAAAGAGAAAACCATGTTATGGACTGGGATGGGGCCAGAGTCATCGGGACCGAGGACAACAAACACCAACGCTGGATAAAAGAGGCAATCGAAATCCGGAAGCGTGCCCCGGCTACACTAAATAGAGATGAGGGGGCTTTCTTGCTTTCTCATACTTGGATACTGTTCTTAAGAAGCCGGACTGCAGAGGGCGCTGTCGTCCTTCCTCTACCGGAAGGAAAATGGCGCCAAAGACTGTGTAAATCAGCCGGCAAGACACGTCACAGGAACAACAAGTGACGCTTCTGAAGATGACTGCAGACAGGCAGTCGAAACATGTAAAGGTAATGACAAATAAAAACAACCACTGGTCTGATATAGGAATTTAAAAACATAATCTGAAAAAGAAGACCAAATGAACCTTTTTGGGACATAAAATAGTGTTTCCATGGTTACTCCCACAATTTCATCTGTGAACAGTTGCCACAAAAACACCACTGACAGTGTCCAGTTCTTGCCTCTTCCTCTTGATTATCTTCAGTTTTACTAGATTCCACATAAATGTTCTGTATTTGGCTTTGCTCCGGCCTCAAACTGACAAGGTTTAACCCAGGAATTCATGTTGCTTAGTTACCTGTTACTGCTGTTACCTGACAACACTATTTATGTCATAACCGCAGCAAAATGGCAACCTCCATGTAATTTCTTCATAACACTATTTTAATAAAACTACAAATACTTCCAAGGTATTTGTCCTGTATTTATATAAGTGTTGATATTATAAGTGTTTTAGGATAAACATGTGATTATATCCAGGGTTCGCTTTAAGAGAGCACTGTTAACCAATCCACATCAATTGTGATACATTTATACGTATTTGAAATGTTTTATTACGGGCCGGAATGTGATAAATTGATGCTAGATGTCACTATGGTAAATAGGCAAAATGCATGTGAAAGGCTCCCTCTGGTGTTCAAAAGTGGAAATCACTTTGTTTTGTTGTTTTTTCTTACATAGTGCCCCTTTAAAAAAGAAACGTTAGTGGGATCTGCCTCATTTTAAACTTGATGCCTCTCGTGGCTCTAATTTTTTGTTTCCAGCCAGGGACAAAGGATGAAAATTAGCACTGGCTATAATCCTGCATCTTTACAGGTGTGGGATTTGAGATGCCTCTGTTCTTAATATGCATTGTCCCTTTATTAAATAATAAACAAACAAACAATGATGTCACTTTAATCTTTGTCTTGCCATTGGAGGAAACACCACACGTTCTGTAGAGACCCTGGTTCATGTGATGGTGGTTTGTCAAACTCAAGGACACAAAAATCCTGACTTTTGTTAAAAAAAAAAAAAAAAAAAAAAAATATATATATATATATATATATTTTTTATATATATATATATAAAAATATATATATATATAATATATATATATATATTATATATATATATATATATATAATATATATATATATATATATATATATATATATTATATATATATATATATATATATATATATATATATACAATTATTTTCCAATAAAAATGCATGCTGTAAATGGCATAAAACTAAAACAAAAACCACAACAAAGTTCTGCTGGCTTCATTGCACGACGGACAAGGCAAAAATGGTCAAGTACTACTAATAATAATCAAGTAGCTTTTGAGCTTTAGGCAAACTTGGATGTAAATATCTGTTTGCTTGTCTTACTCTATGATTGTACCAGCTCAAATAAAAAAACATTCATTCATTCACTTTGAATACTCAGGATAAAACATTTGTGGCCATACCAGCATGCCAAAGCCTGATCCCGTCAGATCTCAGAAGCTAAGCTGGGTTGGGCCTGGGCAGTACTCGGATGGGAGACCGCGGAAGAACCTCAGGTGCCACAGTGGGGCAACAGAGGAGAAACTCGTTGTTGTGTCCTTAGGCAAGACACTTCACCCACATTGCCTAGTATGGTTCTGGTGTGAGTGTGAATGGTTGTGGTGGTCGGAGGAGCCGATGACGCAAAATGGCAGCCTCGCTTCCGTCAGTCTGCCCCAGGGCAGCTGTGGCTACAATAGTAGCTTACCACTACCCAGGATGGAATAAATGAATAATGCATAATGTGACGCGTCTTTGGGTGTCTTGAAAGCGCTGTATAAATCCAATGCATTATTATTATTATTTGATTTTTGTATTCTTTTGTCCTCCACTGAAGTCTAAAGACACTAAAAAAGTTAAACCAGTCGGTAAAAGTTAGAAAAAGACATTAATACAGTATGTGCAAAGTTGTTAAATATAAACAGTCTACACAATATTAAAACTACTTAAACAGAACAAGTGCAACATGCAAACAACAAGACAAGTTTACAGAAGAATCCGAGGCTAAAAGTACAAAACCTCAGACAAACAAACAGTCCAGACGTGTTTCTGAATTGTAGTGTCAAGCGTTTTTAGATAAATAGGCCACGTGTTTAGAAAAACTTGATTTGTGGGCTTGTTCTGCTGTTGTGAAGTTTCGGCCAATCAGCTTCTCGCGTTTGTCTGTGCCTGACTCTGTGTTTGTGTTTGTGTCGACAGGAGCGGTTCTGTTCATGGGTCAGTTCAACCAGCCTCAGCCCTGACACACTCACCGGACTCAGGTTTACAGGGATTTGTTTAAAGGGAAAACGCTCATCTGTGGAAGGACTTAATATCAGAGCTAAAAATGAGACTTTATACTATTTAACTTTTGCTTGGACATTGCACCTTTTTATTTCATTCAAATGGTTATATCTGGATGATTTTTGTACGAACATGTTTGTATATTTGTGGTATTTATTTTGCATTAAAATATTTTTGTAATAAAAATAAAAGAAGTTTTCATTGAATCTTTACAAGGGTTTGTTTGGACAAGGTGAACAAACACAGTTATTACTTATAGTGATGCCTAACCCCATAAACATAAACTAAACATAGAAGATGGTAACACAACAGCAAGCCTATACAAATTACACTAAGTTTTATTATCATACTGTATACTTCTATATGTCCATGTCCATAGATAAATACATACATGTTCACATACATATTCTGTGTGAGTTTTGCATTTTCCTTTACATAAGATCAATCTTATATCAATCTATATTTATTTTCCTATTAAAGATATATTTAAATGTGTAAACTGTTTGGGAACTCTTGGTTTGATTCATCCAGGTTTTTCCAAATATTGACTCCTCCAAGAGAGACACATCTACTTCGTTCTTAATTATCCTATTAGGCTCGGGAAGCATCTGTGGTTACCATGGAAATAATGTCAAATTTGTGCAGAACTTCCATAGGAATACATTAGACAAAATGTTTAAAACAGCCTTGGAACAGCCTGATAAACTGCTGGGTCAGTACTGGTAAATTTATCTGTCACTCTGTAATGTCAGAATATGCGCTATCTTAGGTATTTAGCCATTTAAAATCTCTATTGGTTTAACATTGAACCAACTGAAATTCTAATTATGTATGATGTTACGAGCCTAATATTTTTTTTGTGTGGAAAACACACATTACAACTAAAAGTTAGTTATCCCAACTTTAATGTACGTTTATATTGACCCTATTTTGTCCCGCCTACTTTTCTAGGACGTGCACTTCCTGTTTAGCTGCATTTAGTCTGTAGATTTCAGTCGATGGGTTATTTTTAACTGTCATTATATTTAATTAAAATTGCCCCACAAGACAGACAAACACGTTAGCTACCTTAACATAGCTAAACAGGAAGTGCATTTCCAAGCCAAGTGGGCGGGACAAAATAGGGTCAATACATTTGTCGACCTCTCAATAAACTATAGAAATCATTCCTGAAAGTAAAATAATTCTGAGTAAAATAATAGATTTTGAACTTATGAAAAAGAAGTACTATTCTACATTATATTGTACAAATTCTGAGCGGTGACACTGTCGTTATCATGATGATTCTTGGATTTGAAATCATTCTATACATTAATGTTAATAGTACATTCTGCAACTTGACATTTTAATTAGCCAAAAAGAATTGCATTGCAGTGAGTTAGCTTTTGTAGTGATATTATACGGACTTATAAGATAATATTCATGAGATTTTAGACTCACAACTAAATTAATTTTATTTTGCAATCTAATATGTACTGTATAATAAGAAAGCAATGACATTTTAAGCAGGTTTTACGGTGCAACATGTATTTTAAACATTTATTCTGCAAACTACATTTTGAACTTTATATCACTTTATAAAATCGCATTGTCAAAAACTAGTGACCACTAGCAAAGTGAATTGTAAATTGCTAATGCTGGCACATTAAATTTCAGAATTTAATTTCATAACATTGTTAAAATAACACAACTGAACTAGCTTTAAAAAAAACAAAAAAACAATTGGCCTGACATGTAATGATTTTTTTTTTTNTTGTATAGTGCGGCATTTCCAGAGCACAGAGCACAAAGGGCTTCGTTGTTTTTGCTCACAACCAAATCAATCAGTTCTTCTTGTACTTTATGTCCCGTTTAAATCTGTGTAAAAACAACAATACATGTTCAATACAACAATACATTAAGTACTGTTTCCCGTAAGCGTCAAACCGTTCGCTAGCGACCCTGGTGTCTTCAAAACCTTGCCTCTAGTCTTGCTTCGCTCCTCTGCTTCCAACAACCCCATTCACACCAATCACACTGAGTCACCTGTCGGCAAAAGTTGCCAGACCGGTTCAGACGGGCGACCCTCGGCTTGGTGCGAAGACCCTTTAAATTAATTTTGTTTAAATGGAGTTTTATTTTACTCCAAAAGGTTCGTTTGGTCTTCTTTTCTAGATTACCTTTTTAAATTCCTATATCAGACCAGTGGTTGTTTTATTTGTCATTACCTTTACATGTTTCGACTGCCTGTCTGCAGTCATCTTCAGAAGCGGTTGTGATGGAACAGATAATATGAACAAAATGAAACAGATACTAGAAGACGAGGATACATATGAAAACTAAGGAAGGACCGACAGAGAAAAAAAAACGGACGCTCAAAAACCTTACTGAAACCACTACTAGAAGAGGGAAAATAGACAAAACAATTATAACCATTTAGTACTACAGCAAGCATTACACCACGCATATATGGCACTCCTAAAATACATAAAATGACACACCACTCCGGCCATAGTGGACAGTATGGATCAGTTACAACCTATCAAAAGCATTAGTTGAACTCATAAAACCGTTGTTGGGACTCACAAAACACCACTGCAAGAACTCGAAGGATTTGGCACAGGAACTGAAAAACACAATAGTACACACAGATGAAATATTAATATCACATGACGTCATATCCCTGTTCACCAAAACACCCATAACGTAACCTTAAACATAGTAGAGAACCGCCTTCGGTCAGACAAAACACTACACAAACGAACAAATTTGACAGTAGAAAACATAACCCGGGCTGTTACACTTTGTGTCCACTTCTACATACTTTCAATACAAAGGACAATTTTTTTTTTTTTTTGCCAAAATAAATTTATTACGTTTTCGTACAATTTAAACATACAAAAACAAACACAAAGTGCTTACAAAAGCTGTTAATGATCAATGCAACCTACACATATTCATCTTAGATGATTGAAAAAAAATAATAATACAAAATGACAATCAACATTTAAGGAGTATAAACAAAATTACATAATGTCCAAATAGAAACTACAGGGTCTTCATGACTCAGTCATTGATGCTGTCTTCCAAAAAATCCAAACCTTTCACATATTCAATAAAAGGTTTCCAGATGCATTCAAAACGTTCCTGTTTGCCTTTTAACACGTAGGTAATTTTTTCTAGTGGCAGAGTAGACAACATCTGCCGAATCCAGTGGGTGCCACTTGGTCTGGAAATTTTTTTCCCAAAATAAAGCTATACATCTTTTGGCATTAAGCAGGCAAGGTCTATCAATATTTGTTCATTTTTAGTATAGTTATGTTCTCTGGATATAAGCTAAATAAAAACAGTTTTGGTTCTATTGATATTTGTTTGGAAATAATATTTTGAATTATTTCTTTTACCTCTTCCCAAAAAAGAACAATTTTTCTACAGTTCCACATGCAGTGAACCAGTGTTCCTCTACATTCAGTGCACTTTGAGCACACATCAGGTATATTTTCATTGTATCGGTTGAGTTCCACTGGTGTCACGTACGTTCGCATTAACCATTTATATTGAATAATTTTGAGACGAGTATTTATTGAAGTGGTATGGGCTAAGGTACACGCATCTTGCCAATCTTCCTCTGAAAATTGTATAGACAAATCATCTTTCCATGCCCTAAACCTATCACAGAATTTTCAGCAACACAAGACATAACCAGATTGTAAATTTAGAGATAATACTTTCTTTTGACTATTTGTTAGCAACATTTCTTCCAAATTTGAGAAGGCAGGTTTTGTCAGGACATTACTTTGATTTGCCCTTATAAAATTCCTAATTGAAGGTATTTAAAAAATGCTTCCTATCCAAGTGAACTTATCTTGTAATTCCTGAAAGGTCATAAGTATGTCTGATTTCGGCAAATAGACATCACGAACCATTGCAAGTCCTTAGTTTTCCACAATTTAAATGTTGCGTCTGCTCTGCCTGGTGAAAAAGCTTGGTTGCCCCAAAATGGACTAAACTGGGAGAGGCATTGTGGCTCTTTCAAAAACCTTTTTACTTCACTCATACTTTTATCATGTTTTAAGATTGTGTTTTTACTCTGTCTCAATAGATTCCTTATTGTGTTAGAATAGATATATGAGGGAAGAGGTAAATGTAATCCTTGAGTTTCCATTTCTATCCAGTGTGGTGAATGATTAGTGTAATAAAACATAATAGACCTTAGCTGTGTAGCCCAGTAATATAACTTAATATTTGGAAATTTTAAACCTCCACGTTCATAAGGCAAGTACAGTAAAGACAAACGAAGTCTTACCCGTCTATTATTCCAAATAAAACGCACAAACATCTTCTCATTAGAGAGAAAAACTAAGAGGTGGTGGTAAGGGAATGTTTTGAAATAAATAAAGTACTTTTGGCAAACGTTCATTTTTAAAACATTAATTCTCCCAATTATTGTACCGGTAGCGACATCCATCTATCAACTGAATTTTGTATTCTGTCAATAACAGGTTGTAGTTAGTCTCAACTATTTGTTCTAAATTAGGTAGAATCTGTCCTATACAGATCCCACTGAGTTGAGGATGAGAGCGTAGCGTATTGCAATTGCAAGAGGTTCTATTGATAACGTGAATAATAATGGTGAAAGTGGGCAGCCCTGACGGCAGCCACGACTGATCATTATTGGTCTAGAAATATTTCTATTAGTAATAATTTCAGCAGAGGGATTGTTATATAATATTTTGACCCATTTATAAAATTATTCCCACATCCAAATCTTTCTAATACCCGGAAGAGATATGGCCATTCAACCCTATCAAACGCCTTTTCGGCATCTAGTGATAGGAGTGCTGAACTTGGCTCATCTTTTTGTGGTAAATAATATTTAATATTCTTCTTACATTGTGGAAACCCTGCCTACCTGTAACAAATCCATTTTGATCCTGACTAATTATTGGGGAGAATTGTTTGAATCTTCTTGCTAATATTTGCAAATACTATACTATATACTATATACTGATGCACTTTATCTATTTATCCTGTCATATCTGCACTGTGCCATAGCAAACATTTATTGTAAATAATAGTCTTGTAATTATTGTATCTTTATATATATTTAAGTCTATTTTATTTCTATTATCTTATTTGTTGCATGTTTCTATTTTCCCTGCTGTTCTTAAAATGTGCGTTGCAACACTGGAATTCCCCCATTGTGGGACAAATAAGGATATCTTATCTTATATCTTATCTTATAATTTTTAAATCTGAATTCAATAGGCTGATGGGCCTCAAATTCTCAAATTTATTTAGAGGTTTTCCTGGCTTTGGTAGGAGAGTGATCAAGGCTATATTCATCGAGAAGGGGAGAGAATTTGATTGAAAGGATTCTTCAAACATGTCCAATAATGGAGCCAGAAGCTTATCTTTGAATCTCTTGTACAAGTCAATAGGGATGCCGTCAGGCCCTGCCCTCCTTCCTGATTTCATGTTATCAATGGCTTGTCCATTTCTTCTTTGGTAAGTTGTGATCTAAATTTACACAGTTTTCTTCTGAAATAATGGGTATATCTATTTTGTTTAAAAAATATCTATATCGTCCAATGAAGATGTTTGTGCGGTGTACAATTCTTCGTAATAATCCTTAAATGCTTTGTTGATTTCTGTTGGATCTAATAGAGTCTGTCCATTGATATAATTGAGGTGATTGGCGATTTAAATTCTAGCCGTTTTATTTGCCATGCCAGCAATTTGCCTGCTTTATCACCCTGTTCATAAATGTCTGTTTCAAACGAAGAAGACTTGAGGCGGCTCTAAAAGCAGAATGTTTATCATATTCAGCTCTCAACATTAATAATTCTTTCTCCAACCGTGGGTTATTATCATTATTATGATGTATTGTTGTTTGAAGAGTTTTTATTTTGTTTTCCAACTGTAACCTAGTTTCCTGTGCTTTTTTAGATTAGAACCTGTAAAGCTGATGATATGTCCTCTGAGGAAGGCCTTAAATGCTTCCCATTTTACACATGCAGTTGTTTGCGTTGCATTGATTTGAAAAACTCATCTATCTGTTTTGCTAGATAATTCACCAAGTCTTCGTCTTGTAACCATTTATGTTGAAAATGCCATCGGGGTGGATCATTCTGTAGTTTATTATCCCTGTACACCAAGCAACATGGTGCATGATCCGAGATTACAATATTATCATAAGAGCAGTCGTAAATTTTACATTGCAGCTCTGCAGAGACCAAAAGTAATCGATTCTTGAGTATGTTTGAAAAGTACCTGAATAACATGAATAAGTTTTAGTATGTGGTTGCCTCTCTCTCCATATGTCCAATAATTTTAGGTCTCCCATAAATCTAAGAATTGTAGTTCTACAGTTGTTATGTGAATGATCAATCCCTGTCGATCTGTCCTTTTGGGGGTTTAACATACAGTTAAAATCGCCTGCTATTATATGAGACCCTGGAAGTGTCGATAGAGTAAAAAACAAATCATTGTAAAAATTACTATCATCTACGTTTGGTCCATAAACATTTGTAATATTAATTGTTTCTGACAACAAAGAATCTTGAAGTATTAGATACCTTCCCCATTTTTAATTTGAAGTGGAACTGATTCATGAATTAGTGTCATTACCCCCCTGGCTTGGGATGTAAACGATGCAGAATATACAGTACCCCTCCACCTTCTCTCCACTCTTATATTGTCATCAATAAGATGAGTTTCCTGCAAAAGTACAATTTTAGCATCCATTTCCTTTAATTTATTCATAACCTGTTTTATTTTTTGAAGACGTTGCAGACCTCTGCAGTTCCATGAAATAAAATTAAGATTTACTCCTTGAGACATAGCTGACTAAAACAAAAATTACAAGGTTGCTTGAAATGTCATTATCTATACATAAAAGCACAACAAACAAGGATGCAAGAACAAACATCCAACACTCAGAACCAACACAAACCTCCCCTCCCCTGCCTCCCCCCACACTGGAGGGCACCCCTCCCTCTTTTTTGAACTCCTGTTATTGCTAAGATCAATCCTCACCAGTGAGGATCAGTCAAACCACTCTGTTTTTAACACTAACCTCCTGCTACTGCTTATTTGTAACAAACATTAACTCCTGTTCATCATAGATATAACTCAACTTATAGTCCTAGTCATCCTAGTCACAATAACATGACATGTAATTATCATCATTGTATAGTAGTTTTATAATGGCATGCTTAGATTTTGTTTGTTTGTTTAAGATGTACAAAATCTTTAGTCTACATACAAAGACATACCTCAATTATACCACACATTTTAAACAAAAAAGTGAACACTGGACTCTGGACTTAATACAGACATTTGCATTCTGTCCACTTCGAATCACATATCGTTTTTATGTCTCTGCTTCGTTGAAGCTTCCTGGATTTTCCTGAGAAATACTTGTGCCTCCGCAGGATTTTGAAGGAAAGCGTTTTGCCCTCGTAGGTAACCAGCAGAGTCGCGGGATGAGCCACTCCATGTCGAATCCCCAGCTTGCGAAGCTCCACGCGAATCGGATCAAACTTCTTCCTCAGCTGGGCAATCCCCGTGGCCAAGTCCGGATAGAAACGGACTTGTTGATCTTCGTAATAAACGTCCTTTTTATTTCGTGCTGCCGCAATATTGCCTGCTTATCTTTATAGCTACAAAACTTCATTATCAGAGTCCTCGGGCGCGACACATTGTCTTTTTTTGGACCAATTCTATGTGCCCTTTCCAAAACCACAGAGGACTTTAGCCCGTCATTCTCGAGTGCCTCGGGTATCCATTTCTCCAAAAGGCGCATGTATCCCCACCTTCGGCTCCTTCTGGCAAGTTTACAAGGCGTAGATTGTTTAATCGAGACCTGGCCTCTAAATCCTGAAGTTTATCCTCCATAATTTTGTTCTTAGCTTGCAGCGTAGTTACTTTAGCCTGTAGGCTAGTTAGCTCATCTTCGGTGTCAGAAATGCGTACCTCCGCGTGCGACATCCGCTCATTGCAGTCGCTTATATCCCTCTTCACTTCTTGTAGCGTCACCACCACAGTATCAAGTCTTGAGGAGAACTTTGTTTCCATGGAGTTTAGCTTGTCCAGTATTTGGTCAGCTTTGTTGCCAGTCGGTTCATTTTCGTTTCAGTCTGCGTAGCCATGGCCTTGTTAGCTTGGGTCACCTCGCCGCGTAGATTGTAGTCAAACAACTTCGATTGCTTGGCTGTCTCACCTTTTCCTTTCTGCGATTTAGCAGGATTGGGCATTCTATTTCAAAGTTGTCTTTATATTTGAAGTTTTGCGTGAACAGGAGAGTTTTCTTAATTTTTAGTAGAGCAGTAAAAAAAACACGTCTTCTTACATGGCCGCCATAACCGGAAGTCGTCACAAAGGACAATTTTACAGACAAAAAGAGGGTTTCGCCATGGGAGATCCTCTCTCCGCCATCATGAGCGGCTTTTTCATGGAGGATCTGGAGGAAAAGCTGTGAGCACAGCACCCGAACACTGTGGACTCACTATGTGGAAGCGATATGTTGACGCCATCTTAGAGAAATCAAAACTGGACATACACAGGAACTAACAAATCATCTGACGCTATCGACAAACAGGAAACATTCAATTCACATTTGAAGAAGAAAACAACAAAGCAATAAACTTTTTGGACATGAACATCACACACATGCAGGATGGTAGCATAAAAATAAAAATACACAGAAACCAACTCACACCGACCATACTTACTATGGACATCTGAACACCAACAGCACACAAACTCTCTGTAGTACGCACACTTTTGACAGGACCAGCATCATCACAGAAGAACAGGACAGAAAACAGGAGAATAACAAAAACACTGACTCAGTGCAAATACCCCAATGGGCAATAAACAAAGGAAGGCAGCAAGTCAAGGAAAAACAACAGAAAGGAAAAGCGAACAAAAACAGGACTGAAAATAAACAGATGACAGGGACAGTAACACTACCATACATCAGAGGAATTACAGAAAAGTACAAAGGGCCATGAGAAAACATAACATAACACACCAGTAAAACCATACAAGAAACTACGACAAATACGTGTTCACCCAAAAGATAAAATAGACCCGGATCACAAATGCAACGTCATATACGAAATACCATGCATGTCTTGCAATAAAATCTACATTGGGGAAACAGGGAAGCTTTCAACACACGAAAAAAAGAACATAAAACAGAATGTGAGAAAGAAACAATTGGCACACACACTCGAGCAATAAAACGAGAGCTGAACAAGAACAACTCAAATCTGCAATATCTGACCACTGCAAAAGAGAAACCATGTTATGGACTGGGATGGGGCCAGAGTCATCGGGACGAGGACAACAAACACCACCTGGATAAAAGAGGCAATCGAAATCCGGAAGCGTGCCCCGGCTACACTAAATAGAGATGAGGGGGCTTTCTTGCTTCTCATACTTGGATAGCCTACTGTTCTTAAGAAGTCGGACTGCAGAGGGCGCTGTCGTCCTTTCCTCTACCGGAAGGAAAATGGTGCCAAAGACTGTGTAAATCAGCCGGCAAGACACTGGATGTTCCTGTGACGCTTCTGAAGATGACTGCAGACAGGCAGTCGAAACATGTAAAGGTATGACAAATAAAACAACCACTGGTCTGATATAGGAATTTAAAAAGGGAGTTTATTTTTACAATGCAAAAGTTTAATGGGTTATAATCATTCAAATGGTTCAAACAATGTGAAAATGCATTCGTAAGACCTAGGCTAAGGGTTATGTTGTTGGAGAAACATTCCAAAGGACTAGTTTACAGTTGACCTCTGAACTGTCTGATCTTGCTGTAGGTTTGCAAGTCAGCAAAGTATCTAACTTGAGACTGGTCTCTCCGTTTGAACACAAGTTTGAATGAGATCATCAGTGGATGGGTTTGAGAAGACACAACCAAAAATGGCGTGAACAAAGACTGGAAGACCAAACAACTTTACGATGCTAAAAGGAGAAACTTTTGGAGGACAGATAAAAGAGAGACTCTGAACTTTGCTTCTTTGTGAACACGAGATGTCAACGTGAGGACGTCAACGCAGGGACAAGATAGAGATGTTGTAGGGTTTAGATCAGCAAAGACATGTTTTTGAAACGTTGTGTGTTTTCCCTTTGAATTTAAAGTAAATCTTATCCTAATTTGAATCTTTTGAGTCTTGGTTGTTTTCTAAACAGGGATTACAGTCCGGGGATACATTTCTCCACCAACAGCTCCCTAACCTCCATGTTACTTTCGGTTGGTGGGGAAACCGGAATGCTCGGAGGAAACTCACCCAGACACGGGAAGAAACATGGAAACTTCACACAGAAAGGCACTGCTGTGTGGGAGTTGAACCAGCAACCTTCTTGCTGTGAGGCAAAAGTGCTATTTCATGTGCCCTCGGGATGATTTCTGATAATAATTTATAGTGACCTTCTGATAAAAGCACACAACAACTTGAACTACAGGTCCCAGAATGCACTGCAGGGACAGGAGCCACATAGGCCAGAATGGATAAAAAGCCTTGAAATATAAAGACTTACATATCTGCACTGTAAAAAAAAAATCCTAAGGCCATTATGTTAATGAACTGAAATCTTTATGTTGATATAACTCAACAATGTGAGTCAAAGGTTTTCAACTTAGACTTTTAAGTTTTAAGAGAGAGAGAGAGAGAGAGAAGGAAAGGGGACAGAGAGAGAGTAATGGAAAAGTGGAAGGAAAGGGGACAGAGAGAGAAAAGAAGAAGGAAAGGGGACAGAGAGAGAGAGAAAAGAAGAAGAAAGGGGTGAGGATGAGAGAGAAAGAAGAAGAAAGGTGAGAGAGAAGATAAAAGGGACAGAGAGAGAGGGAAAAGAAGAAGAAGGGGGGAGGGAGAGAGAGAGAAAAGAAGAGGAAGGGGACAGAGAGAGAGAGGGAAAAGAAGAAGAAAGGGGGGAGGGAGAGAGAGAGAAAAGAAGAAGGAAAGGGGACAGAGAGAGAGAGAGAAAAGACGAAGAAAGGGGGCAGGAGAGAGAGACGAAGAGAAGAAAGGGGGAGAATGAGAGAGAAAAGAAGAACAAAAGGGACAGAGAGGAGAGAAAAAAGAAGAAGGAAATTGGGCAGAGAGATGGAGAGAAAAGAAGAAGGAAAGGGGGAGGGAGAGAGAGAGAAAAGAAGAAGAAAGGGGACAGAGCGAAGCAGAAGGGGGGGGGTGAGGAGTCAAAGAGAGAGAAAGAAAGGGATGAGAGAGGGAAAGGGAGAATGGAATGAGAGAGAGAAAGAGAGACAGGGAGAGAAAGAAAGAAAGAGAGAGAGAGGAGAACTAGAAGGAAAGAGAGACGAAGTGAGAGAAGAGGAAAAAGAATGAGAGTAAGAAGAGAAATGGGGAGATGGGAGAAAAAGGAGAGAGGGAAAAGCAGACACAGAGAGAGAGGAGAGAGAAAGTAGTGAGAGAGGAATTGAGAGAGAGCAAAAGAGAATATCACACAACTGACATGAGTTTAATCAACATAAAACTTTAAAGCAGAAATTGTACTTACATTTTAAAGTTAAACTGTCTTATATTTTACAGTGTGAGGTGTGACTCTAAAACCTATAATCCACTGTAAATGAATAATTGCTACAAGTTTATCGGGATGTGCATCAAACCCCTAAATCAAAAGAATTGGTCAGAACGGTCACATGTTATGAGGTCCGTGCTTTCAGTTCAGCTCGTTCTCATCACGCAAGTATCAGCGTGGTGGAAAAACAACTGTGCACTTTTGCCTTGATACTTTTGTCTTCTAGGCCAGGTTTTGTAACAGAATGGCATGAACTCAAAGAATGAGCTCAATTAAGTAACTGAACGTACTGAAAAAGCAGGTTATTCCAACTGTGGATTGTTTCTTCATTAATGACTCGGGCAGATTCCAGTCAAGACATAGCAAGATTTCAATCATGTGACTCACACCGACACATAAGCTTCATGCATGGTGTGAAACTATTTCTAGACAGAGCTCCAAGTCCAAGTCGAGTCTCAAGTCATTGACGTTCAAGTCCAAGTCAAGTTCCAGGTCTGAGTCTGTTTTATCAAGTCAAGTCATCAAAATAGAGACTCAAATCTGACTCAAGCCCAAGTCAAGACAGTCCACACGTCTAGTTTTCTTTTTTTGTCCAATATATGTGCTCTCATGTGTTTGGTGTGAATGAGGCTCAGAGGAGCAGGTTGTGGAGACGGGTTTTTGAAGACTTGTTTGCAGAGTCTGAGTCGTCAGTTGTTGAATATGCAGCTGTTTGGTTGGTCCGTGGCTTCTAATGAACCAGCGGATCAGAGTACAGGAAAATGACTGTAAATACAGTAAATGACTCTTACGGAAAAGCGCGTCACTCACGTCACTTGTCCTCTGACCTCACGTACAACTTCCGGTCTCCTGTGTTGTGGGCAGTCACGCTGCGTCTAGTACAGAAATGGTTTGTTTGCAAGTTACAGGTTTATCATGGTGTTAATTCCATTCCAAACATTTAAAGGGCTGTACTCGATTTTTTTGCAACAGATAACTTAAAAGCAATTCCCCCCTAGCACTGATGCCTTGTTAATGTATCTATCAGGTGGAAATTAGTCCCCAAAGTCCTGTCTATGTCTAATAAATCCCGTTTGTGTGCAACTTTTTCTGTTTTGTTTTTAGCATTGTGGCTAACTGTTGTTAGCATAGTGACTCACCTCGCTGTTAAAGCTGTGAAAAAACATTAAAACTCATCATGATGAACAATTCTGAAGCTCAGAATGCATTAGCTACGTGAGGAAATCATGTAGCCTGAAGGAAAAAGGTTCAAATTAATTATTTCTGTTTGTTTACATTTTAGGATGCAAAAATCAGGTACAGTCCCTTTAAAGTGTTGTGTTTGTGGCTGTTTAGCTGTGTCGGGTGGACTGGCTCTGTGGTGACTCTGGGCCATGTGTTTCCAGTCCGAGCAGCAAAACTTCCAAACTTAAAGGGACTGTACCTGATTTTTGCATCCTAAAATGTAAACAAACAGAAATAATTTATTTTAACCTTTTTCCTTCAGGCTACATGATTTCCTCACGTAGCTAATGCATTCTGAGCTTCAGAATTGTTCATCATGATGAATTTTAATGTTTTTTCACAGTTTTAGCAGCGAGGTGAGTCTCCATGCTAGCCACAATGCTAAAAACAAAAACAGAAAAAGTTGCACACAAACGGGATATTATTAGACATAGACAGGACTTTGGGGACTAATTTCCACTTGATTAGATACATTAACAAGGCATCAGTGCTGGGAGAAATTGCTTTTAAGTTATCTTGTTGCAAAAAAATCGAGTACAGTCCCTTAAGGTTCATAGTACAACGAAGTTCTCGCCCTGTTAGTTATTAATAATAATTTTATTTTAGGTGCCACCGTCAACTGGGAGCTGGTGTTGCCGTCTTGCCTTTCCTTTAATTATATCTTCTGACAACTGCTTGCAAACTGAACTGTTAATGTGAACATCAAATGAACAGTGTAAAACAAAAGAAACAGTGATGGAGAAACTCAACAGAAAATGTGTTTATGGAACTGAATTATGGACTAAAATGGATTGCAACAACAAAAAGCTTAAAATATCCAAAGCTAACTTAAATAAATGTGATTTGTGACAATTTAACCTTCCTCTCTCTTTTTATAGGTCCTGAGCCTTTATCTCAGGTGGCGTTGCTGGTTTTAGTTAATTCTACTTTTTGTTACAGCTAATGTTAAGTTTAAAATCATAATAATCCCACCATTGCTAACAAATGTATTATTTAAAAACCCTCTGTATGCCAAATCCAACAACTGTTTGCTGTTTTTCAAACGATGCACATGTGTTTCCTTCCAGGGTCACACCCTTCACTGTAACTGGGCCAATGAGTTACTTAGGAACACTGAGGGTTTGCTTGACAGATTAACAGGCCAATAGATAACGAGGTACCTCGTTATCTATTGGTCAACGTTTTACTGGCAATAAACACAAACTTCAGTGTAGCTCTGACAAATACAGAAGGGACTGTGTATAAACTTGAACACCATTTTTCTCTTTTGAATGACAGAAGCGTGTTTCCTTTGTTTGGCACCTACTTTACTATTAATGTTATTTTAAAGTTTATCTATTTTCTTTCAAAGGTCAGTGTTTTTATTTTGTGTTGTTTTTATCGGTGGCACTTTAAGATTTGGTGTCAAATGTAAAGTGCATTTCAAATAAAATGTATTAATATTACATATTACAGTGCTGCCCTGTCTGCGTCGTCCAGAGCTTCAACATCCACAGAACATTTGAATAAAACCACCCTCAGCTGCACAAAAGTTTTCATATTTAAATCATGAGTCTACACAACCAAGCTCGTGCAAAGAGAAGTGAGTGCAAGTGTTTCCAGGACACATTTCTTTGTCTTTTCCTGGAGTCTGAGCCAAACGTCCACCATTGTTACCTGTCAAACCAGAACCGGAGCATTCACCACACAGGCATGTCGACCAGTTCTCGTCACGAACATTTGCTCTTGTAGCTTTACTTTGGTGCAGATACTTTGGCACAACCTTCATTTGTAGTTAATTCAGTTAAAGTAAAGCTAGCCCACTAAAACTCAGGGAAACAGCAGTAGAACCTGGAGGAAACCTACGCAGACATGAGGAAACATGCAAACTCTGAACACAGTATAGTTGTGGCCAGCCCAAGAGAGAATCGAACCCAGGACCTTGTTGTTGTGAGGCCTGAGCGCTAACTGCTGTGACACGTGTCCTCCCTCGCTCTCTCTCTTCCAGTTTCTCTCTTTCTCTCTTCCACTCTCTCTCTCTCTGTCTGTCTCACCCCCTTCCTTCCCTCTCTACATCTTCTTGTTTACATTCTCTGAACATTATGGTTTGCCCCCCCCTCTCTCTCTTCCTCTTTCTCATTCTCCACTCCTTTCTCTCGTTTTCTCTCTCTCTCCCTCCTTCCCTTTCTCTCTTTCATCTCACTTTCCCTCTCTTTCCTCCTCCTTCTTATCTCTTTCCTCTCTTTTTTCTCTCTCTTTGCTATTTTCTCTCTCTTCTCTCCCTCTCTCTTTCTTTTCTCTCTCTCTCTCCCTCTTTCTCCCTCTCCCCTCGCTTTCTCTTTCCTCTCTCTCTTTTTTCTTTATCTTTCCTCTCTCTCCCTCTCTCTTTCCTCTGTCTTTCTCTCTTTCTCCCCCCCCTACCTCGCCCCCCTCTTTCCTCTTTCTCCCCTCTCCTCGCTTTCCTCTCTCACTCTCCCTCCCTCTTTCCTCTCTCTTCTTTCTCTCTGTCCCTTCTCTATCTTTCCTCTCTCCCTCCCTCACTCTTTCCCCTCGCTTGCTCTTTCCTCTCTCTCACTCTCTTTTTCTCTCAATATCTTTCTTTCTCTCTTTTCTCTCTCTTGCTATTTCCTCTCTCGCTTTTCTCCCGTTCTCTTTCTCTCTTGCTCCCTCTTTCCTCTCTCTCTTCTTCTATTTCCTCTCTCCCCCTCTCTTTCCTCTGTCTCTCTCTGTCTTTCTCACTTTTCTCCCTCTTGCTATTTCTCTCTCTTTCTCTCCCTTTCTTCTCTCTCTTTTCTCTTTCACCCTCTTTCTCTCTTTCCCCTCTTGCTTTCTTTTCTCCTTCCAACTCTTTCCTCTCTCCCTTTTCCTCTCTCTCTCTTTTCTCTCTTCCCCTCTCTCTTTCCCCTTTTTCCTCTCTCCCTCTTTCCTCTCTCACTTTCCTCTCTCTCCTCCCCTGTTTTTCTTTTCTCTTTCTCCCTCTTTCCTCTTTTTCTCTCTCTTTCCTCTTCTCTCTTTCTTTTCTCCTTCCCCCTCTTCCTCTTTTTCTCTCTCTCACTCTCCCTCCCTCTTTCATCTCTCTTCCCCTTTATCTCCCTCTCTCTCTCTTTCCTCTCACTCTCCCTCTTTCCTCTCTCTCCCCCTCTCTCTTTCTTTTCTCTTTCCCCCTCTTTCCTCTCTTTCTCTCTCTCTCGCTTTCTTCTCTCTCTCCCCTCTGTTTTTTTTTCTTTTCTCTTTCTCCCTCTTTTCCTCTTCTCTCTTTCTTTTCTCCTTCCCCCTCTTTCCTCTCTTTTTCTCTCTCTCACTTCCTCTCTAACTTTCCCTCCCTCCTTCATCTCTCTCTTTTCTCTCTCTCCCCTTTATCTCCCCCTCTCTCTCTTTCCTTTCACTCCCTTCCTCTCTGCCTCCCTCCTTTCTTCTCGTTTACATTCTCTGCACGTTAGACTTTGAATTATGTAACGTGTGACTGGCTCCTTGATGTTACACATAGTGTTTTTAGACTTCATTTAAATCTGTGTTTTTGCATCAGTGAAACGTGAGCTGTGTTTTGCGTTTCATTCACACCTTCCACAAACAGACTCTGCATTTGTTACAAGTGTGTGTCGCTAAATTCCCAAAGTGACAACAAGACCCTTCGAGGTTTGACTTAGAAAACTATTTTTATGAATGAAGATGAGACAATGCAGGTAAACTCTCTTTTTCTGATTTTGCTCTAGACTTTTCAAACCAGCTCAGTAAAGTTGTTTTGTTTTTAAAATGTAATCCATCTTATTCTGGAGATCGAGCAGCTAAACTGTGTTGTACAATAATACAAAAATAAATGGGTCTAGTCGCTAATAATGTGAAATTACAATGTTATTGATTGGAAAAAATTAGTTTTGCTCACCATCTGGAATTATAATATAATTATAATTCTGCAACACGAACACAAACTTTTGACAAAAAGCCAAACATATCTCAGTTGATTTGATGAAATGTTGTCTGACTTGTTAGAACGGCCTATAGATACACAACGTCTGATAAACATATGATGAGCATGTTATGTAAAGGTGGTTGAAGACATGTGGCGACATTTTCTTTGGGTCTGATGAATGAATGATTTTGTACTGTATATTGACCCTATTTTGTCCCGCCTACTTCCTGTTTAGCTGCATTTAGCCTGTAGATTTCAGTCGATGGGTTATTTTAACTGTCATATATTTAATTAAAATGCCCCACAAGACAGACAAACAAACTTGTTAGCTACCTTACAGAGCTAAACAGGAGTGCATTTCCAAGCCAAGTGAGCGGGACAAAAATAGGGTCATAGCCAGTCCAAAGTGCTTCACACAGTACCCCCGCTAAACATCTGACGCCTCAACATCTGACGCCTCAACCTCTGACCATCCTGCATGTTATTGGTTTAACCCAGTAAATCTTAACCTATCCAAAGCTCCAGTCCTAAACTTACCCGTTTCACTAACTTAAAGCACTTACCCGTCAAACCTGCCTTTAACAAAAATGTGTGTGTTTTTTTGGCATTTTGTAACATATTGACATAGAAATGGGGTAAAAATCCTCTCTGCCCTTCAGGAAAGCTTACTATCACTGAGTGGGGAGGGGTAGATCTCAGAATGAAGTGCTTTGTGACTCTGTCTGTGAAAAGCGCTGTAGCTATAGATAAATCTTACTTACAACTTCTCATCATACGTTTTTGACGTTTCGTTGTAGAAAATAGATGAAAGCCTGTTTCGAAGCTGTTTTACATCAATTTTGTGTTTTACAAAAAAACAAAATGTGAGTGACTGATCTACATGTATTATAAAGTTTCTCACTGGCTCACATGCCTCCAGATCCAGATCCGTCTGGGACCGGTGGCCACTCACACTGTGACCGGAGTATGCATGTGTATGTACGGACTCTGCTGGCATTCCAAGTTGACGTTCATCTTGGGAGTTTACCAGATCATGACATTGAAGCTGTTTGATTTTTCAACACAATAGTGTTATGTAGTAGTTGTGTAAATGTCAAGCATTTTGACATATAATATTGCGTAATATTACGAGAACCACCGGATTCACTTGTGCTCGCTTGGTTTCCTGTTTGTCGTGTCTTGTTTTCACAACTTCACCTGGCACTCCGGAAAAAGTTTCTTCCAATGGAAAAGATATGGATGACCGGAGTACAGCTGCGTGTCTCGCTGTGTGAGAGCCTCTCGTTACTTTTCAAGAACTAGATGAACAACATAACATAAGTACGAAAAAAAAGCCTGAAATCGTGCTCAAAATAGACTGTGTTGGTAAAATGTACGCCCTCTAGTGAGACTGTGTTGGGCTTGAAGCTTAAACTTACCTGTCAAATCTAAAGAAAATGTTTTCACGTGGCTTTAACCAAACTCGAGTTTATCTTATGCTTTTTCATATAAAAAAAACGCAAAAAAAGATCATCATACTCTATTTATGTGTCATGATATATATACACTTTCTTGTGTGTTGGATATTCAAAGTCTCCTCTATAATGTCTTTTTAGTTTAGCCTTATTGGTTCTGTCCTTTTCTGTGTTGGTTTTTTTCAACTCCTGTTAAAGCTTTAAGTGCATTATAAAGCTGTATTTTTTGCAGTGTAAGCAATAAATAATACTTCCATTTGAAATAATATAAAGTCCAAAATAAACTTGGTAATTAAAGTTGATTAAAGCTTTGAAACTCGACCCTCTCCCCTGTTTGGTGGTGTTGTGTGTGTGAGGCTGAGTCAAACCTGTTCTTCTGGTGCAAAAACAAACAGGGAGGGAGGGGGGGCGTGGTCTCAGGGGAGCAGGGGGCGGGGCTAAGGGCAGGTGTGTCCCTCCCTCAGGTAAAAAAGGCTCCGACTCCAGCGGCAGCAAGAACAAACACGAGTGTGATTCTGCAGAGAGACAGAGGAGAGGAGAAGGAGAGAGACGCAAGAATGGAGAGAGAGAGAAGAGAAAGGTAAGGAAGCGAGGGAACGAGGAGGGAGGGAAGGAGCAAAGGAGACAAGGATGGAGGGAAGGAAGCGAGGAAACAAGGAGGGAGGGAAGGAGCAAAGGAGACAAGGAGGGAGAGAAGAAGCAAAGAAGACAAGGAGGGAGAGAAGGAAGCGAGGAAATGAGGAGAGAAGGAAGGAAGTGAGGAAACAAGGAGAGAGGGAAGGAGGCGAGGGAATGAGGAGGAAGGGAAGGAAGTGAGGAAACAAGGAGAGAGGGAAGGAGGCGAGGGAATGAGGAGGAAGGAAGGAAGTGAGGAAACAAGGAGAGAGGGAAGGGGGTGAGGGAAAGAGGAGGAAGGAAGGAGGCTAGTGTATAGTTTCATATTATAATTATTTCTTAATTGATTATCAAGATTCAGTGTTGGGATTACTCATTACAAAGTAATTAGTTACTGTGATATATTCCACGTTTCAGTAACTCGGTAGTGTAACTCATTACATAAAAATGTTGATAATATATTACACTTAAAATCTAAGTAACTTAAGTTACTTTCATATAAATGAATTGCTTTTATATTCTATTGAAAATGACACTTCAGGACCAACATATCACTAAAATACTGTCTGTTGGCAAAGGTGAATGAAATAGGAAAATGTGTTGTGACATCACATTTCCATAAATCTAATTGAATTTTAATTACTTAAATTAAGCATATTAATCTTAAAAGACTTGATTAAAGATTTTTCACTTATTTAAAACCAAGTCTTACAAAGATTATTTGAACTTGTGTGAAGATCTTCTATCCTGATTTACCTTATCTAGATATAAAACTTATGTATCTGTTTTAAGCCATAATTGCTTGAATCAAGAATAAAAGTCAAATTTCTCACTGCACTGGCAAATCTATCTATCTTTATTTATTTATTTTTTGCAGTGTATTGTCTGTGAGTTTAGCCCGAAGTAACTGACAGTAGTGTAACTCAGTTACATTTTTCAGACTGCAATATTTTAATACCGATGTATTACATTTTACTCCCTGTAACTAGTAATATATAAGGTATTACAAGTTCACAGTAACTCTCCAACACTATCAAGATTATCCCAGAGTTTGATGCCTAAAACAAAAATCTTAGTCTAACTTTAGTTATTCTTGACTGAAATAGTGAGAAAGTTACACAAACTTTTTCTTAATTTAAAGAAAAAAGAATGATTGTTGACACTGCACAAAGTTAAATTTAACTTCAATTTGAATATATATGATTTGTTAAAAAGTTTATTTGTTGAATGAAGCAGAGAGAGAATAAGGTGAGAAACCCAGGAGAGAGAGATGAAAGATTAAAGGAGACCTGTTGTGTAAGTCTGTTTTTTGAACAGAACAGAAAGATTCATTGTCATTGTCACAGAGAACAACGAAAGTACGTTCGGAGGGAGCCTCTGGGCCGCTGCACCTTTTGTGCGCCGCCACTTGCTCTTGTTTAGCCTTGTTCTAACTGTGTTCTCTCATCATTACGTTTTATTAAGAATGATTGATGCATGTTTGAGTAATCTTGTATCAGTGGCGTGTTGGGATCGTTTTCAGCTTGGGAAATGTACTTCTTAGATCTTTATCATGTGAAAAACTGCACTTTGGATGTACAGTATTGTGTTTTCTGCACCTACGTTCAAGTCCTGCTCATGTTTTCTCTTTTGATGTGTTTAGATGTTGTTGTTTTAGCCCTCTTCAACTCTCATACATTCCTTCTCCAGTTCTTGGGGTGTATAGTATTCAAACCAGAAAAGTGCAAAAGACAGATTGTTTGATCCGATCCAGACTTAATTTTGTTGTTAATTCGGTTCGTATTCTCTCTGCGCTAATGTCAAGTGGATTTTAAAACGTAAACAGACGCACACATGTGAGAATTGGCGCTCTAATTGGACAGATCTGACGCGGGACCAATCAGAACATACTGTATGTTTGTGGAAAAAAAGTTAGGCGTTTAAGTAAAGTAGTCGACCGTTATCATGACTGACTTTACTAATCTATGCAGTTTGGATCAAGGCCCTTTGTATTCAGACCATAAGCATAAGTCTGTTTGTGTCAAGGAACCTGTGTGTTTTGTTAGGATTAGTTTATCTGAGAAACATGCAGAACGAGGAAACAGAATTACTTACTTAAGCAGAACTCGTACGGGACGAGTTCAGCTTCCTCTAACTTCTGCACAAACCACATAAAACCTGCTCCATCATGGCCACAGTCCGTCCCACCGTCATCAGGAACAGGCGATTTCTCAGCCTGAAGTAACAAAATACAACAAAATAATAACACATCTTTACATCCATCATAGAAAAGGCTTTGATATGCATTAACAAAACCCTAATCTCAGTCTTAACTAACTCCAAGCCCCAGACCTAAACTTAGTCGTTAAACCCCAAAGAAACTGTCTCCATAGATGACTTGCAACATACGGGCATTTTTGCTGCTCCACAAAAGTACCCGCCCACTTTCGGTGAAAACATTCCATTCAAGTCAATGGCGGTAGATACAAATATTCAGCTTTTCTCTCCGTTTTTGGCAAAAAAATTAAAAACTAGCCACTGAAGCCATAGAAAAACAGCCGTACGTTTGTAAGGATGTGTGAGACTAAAGCTAACAGTCGAAAAAGAAAGTGTTTTATTAAAATACGTCTGCTGATTAGAGCTAGCTTCTCTGCCTCGGCTAAGCGGCTCCACACACTGGCCGTCTTTAGAAGTAACTCTTTTATTCGAATTAGTTTAGTAATTTTATAACAAATAAATTATGTAAATATTTGACCAGGCTCTGTGTGTTTGATATTGGATTATAATAATGCCCATTATTGTAAGTAACTTGCTAACTGTAGCTTGAGCCCAGGGGTATGTACACTATTTTTTCCCTTATGTGTTGACCACAAATGTCCACATTGCAGTAAAGACAAGACTCAGCATTTTAATTTAACTTAACAAAATCCAACACAATAAATTAGGGACGTGAATAAAACAAACAAGCACAATCTTAGCTACAGTTAAAAATGTTTCTTGATATCAAGCTAGCATAGCACAAAAAAGACAATCATTTTGTGGATTAATATATACGGTTTATTAATTTATATTTTGATTGTCAGCTCATTTCTCATAAAACGTGAGCATCCACGGGCGTTTTAATACGAAAATACACACGTCTGTTACAAGGACTTATGATTAGCATTGGGTCTATTGGGTCACTTTAAAATGTTTACCGTTCTGTCTGTGAAGTGTCTAAAGTCAAAACCGCTGATCCTTTACCTTCCGTTTGTCTTTTACTACATGATACAAAACACTAAATGTAGTTTTTAGACGTCTATCTGAAGTTTACAATTGATGATCTCCCATTATTTTCAATGTACGCGGGGCTTTGTTTTCACCGAAACGGGGCGGCACCCTATTTGGCGGCACGGGAAGTGACGGTATGTTGCAAGTCATCTATGTGTGTCTACAGATCTGTTCAGAGCCTGCGTCATTAAAAAGAGGAAGGTAGACTTCAGCAGAGTTTCCCCATAACTGTATTCACAAAAAAAGTAAGTAGAACTAAAGACCAGATTAAAATAAACAAGTAACTAACCAAACATAATATCATTATGCACCAAAGACGTTTGTCAAACCTACCAGGGACATAACGCTGATCCCACAGTCATACAGCGCGATTACAAAGCCACGGTGTTCAAAGTCAATGCTGTGCGTCAATGGCTTTTGCTCATGGCCGTTAGCTTTAGGCTTTTGCTAGGTGTGTTACAGGCTATGTAACATGTGCAGTTGTGTTTACCTCCATAATTGTTTGTGCCAGGAGCAGGACGCTGTGACCGTTACAGTTACAGCGATGGTTAGTGATGTGACGTTTGCGAACGATCCGATTCTTTTGAACGACGAGAGTTGAGTCACGGAGGTGAATGATTCGTTTTCTCAATGAGCAGGAAACAACAAATACAGGGACAAAAAGGTGCGCACTACATTAACAACAGGTGGTATCCTGCTGTTGTCTTTGGATTCGCAGGCCGGGATCAGGTTCGGCTCATTTCTCCCTGAATATGAGTCGCGTTGTAATAAAACACACACCATTTTAAAACTTAAAAATCAAGGAACAAGTCTATGCATCAGTCATGTCCCTTCTGTCCTCAGTTTGTCTGGTTTGGTTGTTTTTGTCTCAGTTCTCCTTGACTGTCTTCACTGCACTTGTTTGAGTGAGAGAGCAAGTGGAGAGAGAGAGAGAGGGAGAGGAGCGAAAGAATAACGCAAAATCCCACTTCATTTAAAACATTTGCAGTTTAAATTACTTGTTAAAATAAGTTTGTTCTTTGGTGTATTTCAAAAAACACTTTTAATAAATACAGGCTGGACTAAGGTGAGTTAAAAAAAGAGAAAAACAAAAGAGTCGGATTTGTGAAAGAGTCGGATTTTTTAACGACTCACTGCAATGAACGATTCATGATGATTCAAATCCTTTCAGTCAAAAGTCAAAAGAGTCGAAAGTCCCATCACTAGCGATAGCCGAAGCTAAAGCTTAAAAAGTTTGTTGTGTTTGCATTACGCTCTAGGGAAAAAATGCTGCAGAACCAATGGAGAAGCCACTGGTGCTGATTTCCAACAGCTACAATCAGCAATGTCCCATCCAGATAATACAATAGATCCATGCGCGACACGCACATTAGCATTACTAGGGCATCCAAGATCAGACAGTAGACGCTAAGTTACCAGCGATACAAAGTGTTGTGTTTTTTGTTGTTGTTGTCTATGACGGACTTGACGCTATATCACAATGAGTACATCGAACATCATTGAGATACGTTTAGGTCTGGAGCTTAGGGTAGGTTAAGATTAGGATTTTGTTAATATTCACAAATAAGAACACATCTTTACAACCACCATAGAAATGAACTAGAGTGCTACACGTGTCATATTTATGCAAAAAAGCTGTAAAAGCGTTCAAATCATGCACAATTTACATGTTACAAACTCGCCTCAGTCATTGTACGACACGCGTTAACGCTGATTGGTTAAAGGACAGCTTACGCCTCATCTCTACATTAGCAAACATTTGGATCTGAAGCTTTTCTAATCAAAAATTCTACTAGAAAACATAGTAATGGTTAATAATGGTTCTTAAAAACTACTACAACTTATTATCTAGAAAATGTTGAGTTTTGTAGACAAGCTTCTTTGGATGTATTGTCGTCTACTTTTATCAAATGTTTGAATTTATGTTTTATAATTGACGTTTAACAAAAGAGTTGTTTAAACAAGCTCTAAAACCAATAATAGAAATGAGTCACCTGGCCTTGGTTCACCTGCCAATCTGCCCTCGAGCTGTTTGACCTTACACAATAACTCACCAGTTTCATTTACAAGAGACGAATGTGGATTAAACTGTCAGTGAAAGCGCCTTTGACAGGTTGAGCCACATTTTTAGATTTAAGACTGTGATAAACATTTTGCTTGTTTTGACCAGGTTTGTCTGTTCTGATGAAGTTTCTAATTGTATTTTGTCTATAGCAGCAGTCTGCAATCTTTAACAACAAAAGAGCCACTTTTGCTCAGTTCAAACCAAATCAAAGTCAGAAAGAGCCACAACTGTATTTAGTCTAAGAAAATGTTTAGACAAAGTGAATTTACTCAATGTTTTAATAAATTAAATACTGAAAACATTGTGTAAATTCACAAATGTTTTTGATTGTGAGAAAAACACTGATGCTTCTTTGTGTGTTTTTAAAAGAGCTGAACTTGTTTCGACCTGCAATGTTATGTTTTGAAATGATGAAATAACCAGTATAAACACACTAAACCACTAATGTTTATTGAAATACTACTAGACGTGCCTTGAAAGTATAAATCTTTTTTTTTTTAAAGATTCCACAAATAATTTGCCATTTTGGTGTCCAGAATACCTTTTGACTAAAAATGAAAACCAAACAATCACAATTTCCAAAATTTAAGTGTAACAAGTTACAACTTTATATAATTTTGTTTTCTATGAGCCATAAAAAAATCTGACAAAAAGTGTGCCATGAGTCAAAAACACTGCATTAAAACAACTGCTTATTAAACTAAACACATACTAGAATAATAATGAATGTTGTTGAACTATTATGGTCTGCTTTGTCATTCAAAATAAAATCTCAAAGAGCCACACTGAGCCGCATGTGGCTCTCGAGCCGCAGGTTGCAGATCCTGGTCTGTAGTAAATATGACGTGCAGTATGTGGAGGTAATGCTTAGACCTCGGAGTGATGTTTTCTCTCTGGCAGAGTCGGGTTAAGCCAATCAAGTAATAAACTGATGTTGATGAACTTGTGCAGAAGACTTTTGACTCAAACTGGGCAATGACAGTTACAATGGAAATTCCTGCAAATCCACCATGCTTGTTGACAAAAGTTAAGTTATTCAGTCATTTATATAGCTTTTTGCAACATGACTAAATAACTGTTGTTTAAATAGATGTATAAGCTTTGTTTTCTGTTAAAGTAGACTTAAAAATGTCACCAAAATAGTCAAATTGGGTGAAAACCAGCCTGTTTTCACAGATAAGCGTGTCAATACAGTTTAAAACAGCGTGTCATATGAACAAAATTTCTATTTTTTGCGTGTCTTTCACATGTTTCTGTCCAAGTTGATTTCTATGATGAATGCAAAGTTGTGTTATTATCCAGGAAGACTGACACAATCGTAATCCTAAACTCAACCAACTCCAAGCCCCAGACCTAAACTTACCCAATTTTGCAACTTCAGACGTACACTTAGCCGTTAACGCACAAAAAACGTCCTGTTTGTTCTCAACCACATCGCGTGTCCGGAACACGGCAGAAAAAATGAGCGTGTAATCGAACGCCAGGCAGAAGAGTCGTCATGACACGCAATTTGTCGTGGCATGCTATTTTACGCAATCCATGAGAACTCGTTGGTGAAAACAAGCAAAAATATTGATAAAAGTACCTACAGGGTTATGACTGATTTGCTGCAGGTGCTCTCGCTCCAACACAGTCACACTAGAGGCGTACTTTTACCACGACACAAAAACAGCGTATTCTGAGCACGAGTTCACAGCTATTTTTAGTACTTATGTTACGCCACGCATTTAGCACGATATGAAAAGCGTAAAAAATGACACGAGATTTCACAAGTCAAAAAAACAAGTTTTGATTGAAGCCACGTGGGACGTTTTCTTTCAACGTGTTCTCATGGATTGCGTAAAATGCACGCCATGACAAATTGCGTGTCACGACGACGCCCTCTGCCTGTTTTGGTGTGCAATTACAGCTCGTTTTTCTCACGTCGTCTGCACACGCCTAGTGGTTGACGACAAACACGAGGTTTTTCAAGGGATTAACGGCGAAATTTAAGTCTGAAGTTACAAAAATGGGTAAGTTTAGCACTTTGGCTTGGAGTTGGTTAAGGTTAGGATTAGGATTGTGTTAGTTTCATGAATAACAACACGTTTTAACATTCACCAATGAAATGAACTGGGACAGAAACGCATCAAATACACACACACAAAATAGAAGTTGCGTTCATATGACACACTGTTTACAATAGCGTGGTATTCACACGCTTATCCATGAGAACAGGCTGGTTCTTTAGGTGAAACAGGTAAGTTTAGGCATAACTTTACTAAAATGTGTAAGATTAGGTCTGGGGCTTGGGGCAGTTTAAGATTAGAATCAGGATTTCATTAATATTCGAAAATAAGAACACTTAACAACCACCATTGAAATGAATGGGGACTGTGATGCGTACTATAATTACGCAAAAGAGCTGTGAACTCGTGCTGATCATACCTAATTTACATGTTGTGTAATGTCGTGGTAAATGTATGCTTACTTGTGAGATCGGGCTCTACAATCAGTGAGTTTAGTAGAGAGTGCTCATGGAAAAAAGAAACAAAGGTATGAATACTCTTAAAAAAAAAAAGAGCCGCACAAAGGAAGTAAAATAAAAGGCCTCTTTAACTTGGCCTAGACAACATGTTTCGATCCTCATAGGTTTCATCAGAGCAAAAAATCATGGACTAAATGTCATGGGCGTGAGCTTATACAGGACCCACCAGTAGTAGCACACTAAAAGGTAAGATAGGCGAAGGAAAATGCACTAAAAATCAACAGGAACAGAACCAAAAAGACATTTACAGGCAAAAATATCTGTTAAATCCTAATGTAGTCATGTTTATTATGTTTATGTTTAACCTGTCACTTGTGCAGAAAGTATGTCTTTTTTTGAATACAGTAGTTTATCTGTGTCGTGTTCTGTGTTTTTACTAGGTTGATTTGAGTTACTCCTTCACACAGTTTTAAGTTGCCGTTTTATTGAATCTAATTTGATTTCATAGTCAAATTTACAGCTTTTATTTGCTTTTGTTGTTCTGGTTGACTTTTACTGGGCTTAGTGTATTTGTTTGAGATGATACCGCAGTTTACCGCAGACTATAAACTGCTTTTTCTCCCAAGAGCTTTTAATTATGTGACTTAACACAATGCGGCTAAACAAGAAGATACTTGTTGTCTTTCTATTGTCATTCTCAAGCATGGATGAGTGTAATGGTCGTAAATGTTTTTACCTCTGTTGTCCTTACACATGCTCTTCCAGTTGCTCTCATGCCTCCCGTACACAGACTGTGAGGCAAGTTTGGCCTGAGACGTGTCGAGTTTCTTGCTAGTGCTTGTACACCAGCAGCAGTCCACAGCGGTCCGTTATTGCCCAAAGCCGCGCGGATTCACGTGGATTACCGTGAGAATGCTCGTACTATGACTTGAAAGTCGACTCAGACGGTGCGACTTGCCTTGGATCCAGAACCCACGCTTCAGCAAACTGCAAAGAGTGGGTCTGGTCACCACGCGCCCCGCCTGTGCTTCAGATCAAATCTACATCGTACCGGTGTAACGTCGAGATGGCACTCCCCGTCGAGATGGGAACCCCTTGTTTAAAGTTAGTGCTAGAAAATAAGTAATATTTTTTTATTGTCATATTACTTTTGCTAACCCTCACCCAAGCTCTAATCCTAAACTTAACCTTCGACTTATGCCTAAACCTAGCCGAATTAATTGCAACTATACCGTGGAAGCTTGTTACGTCACGCACAGTCACAAAAGCTAGTGAGGGGTACACGTCTTGATAGGGAGCTTGTTTGACACCACACCAGGCAATCAGATTAGCTTATTTGTGACTCAGATGAAACAAAGAAGCTGATTGGTCATCTGTCATTTAGAAACTTCACTCACCTCACATTAAAATCGTTTTTGCTTCGCTCATTGATTGCAGAAATCGCGATGTTTTCCAGTTCCATGTGATATATTTTTTCATGTATTCTTTTTGCCGGGAACAGCCATGTTGGTTTTCAGATGCAGAAGCTGCGTGTCTCTGATTGGCTAATTATTCTGTCGATCACAGCTACAGAAATCCGAAAGAGGGACACGGTGGCTAGTCAATATTTTACGAATATCATCTGGATTTTCCAGGCAACGCTGCGACCTCCGACAAAATAGAATCTTACATATTCTTTCCGCACACTCGCACGACTCTCGACGTCCGGTCGCACTGCACCAAGGTCTGTGTACAAGGGCACGTTGGTTTTAAACACTTTCTAAGTCTTGCGAGAGTTCCGCCTTGACACTCACACTCGTGTACGACAGGGGTTAGCTTCTGATCAGGTCTCGTTTAACTTGATGAAAACTCCCTGTATTTTCTTTTGTTTCCTCAAGTAAGGTTTTTTTTTTTTGCAGTCCAATATCTGGAGAAAACGTAGATATACAATGAAAAGACAAAAACGTACAATAAGCACGTTTTCTTGCCTTTTTTTTTGCTACGTGCTACGTAAAACCAAAAAAAACCCCACAAATTTAGGTTGAAGCGGCGTAGCGACATTTTCTTTGTGTTTAAAGGGTAAATCTTAACATAACCCAAGCCCCAGTTCTTAACTTACCCATTTTAGTAATGTGAAGCCTAAACTTACCCGTTACACCAAAGAAAATGTCACCACATGGCTTCAATCAAAATTCATGGTTTTGGATTAACGTAACAAAAATGTGCTTATTGAAAGTTTTTGTCGTTTTGTTGGATATCTATGTTTTCTCCAGAGACTGTTTTTTTTTTTTTTTTTTTTTTGCTAACTCTGCATTATCCTTTGTCAAGTGTTTGGTCAAGTAGACATTGGTTTCTTTTAAAGTGCATATGACAGGTTTGAACATTTTTCAAATTTTTATTTAGTCTTGTAGATTAATACCTGCTGTAACTATAAATGATAGTTTTACGTTAACCGATAACAAGTTTGTGAAGAAAAATGTGAAAAAAATTTGCAAAATACCAGGAAGTAGAGTAGAGTTCTAAAGTGATGATATCACACTAGGGACATAACAAAATTTTAAATTTTCTCACAAGAAATTTAACAAAAAAATGAGTTGTAGTATATTTTTATGGCTCGAGTTAAAAAGTTACATTTGAAGAGTTTTGACCCAATTTATTACATGGTTGCTAGGCAACTACCTAGCGTGATGTCATCATAGATGAACAGGAAGTACTATTTTAATGCTAAAAAGTGGCCAAACTGGAATGAAATTTGAAAAATGTTGAGTAAAACCGTAAATATATTGATCTTAACTACGTCTTAGTGAAATGAGAATTCAACCTGTCATGGGCACTTTAATTGATACCGTTGCTTAAACAGTGCAGTTTTGTCTTTGTGGTTGACGAATCTAAACACAACCGTGAATTTCTAAGTCACTGTAAAACTCTTTTGTAAATGTACGACAACTTCCAACTGTGCCAGGTATTTTCTTTGTTTTGGCGACAGTTTAGAAAAAGACACAACTGTGGTCCAACTTTGATCCCCAATCGAGCCGAGTCCGGTTCAGTTTGTATTGTGAATGCAGCCGTAACACACTGTCCAATATTCACCTGCTGTCAGTAAGACAAACTGTAGATCCTGAACAGCCAGTCCCTACACTAGACCAGGGCAAACTGCGCCCCGGGGGCCAACTACAGCCCGGGACCTGTTTCAATCAGGCCCCTGGCACATTTTTGAGAAACAGAAATGCAAGAGACAAAAACTTGGGCTACGACAATAAACTTTTGACATTTCGACATTGAATTCATAATGTTATGAAAATAAAGTCAAAGCCATAAAAAGCAGTTTTTCAATATTAATTTTTTACGAGTTAAAAATTGTAATTCGGATTATGGATCCTTTTTATAAATATAAAAAATCTTGTGTGTTTTTATGCAAACATTTGACACGTCCAAGTCCAGGTGCTGATATTTATTTATTTTTTCTTGTAAAATTACCTTAGTAAACTTTAAAATAATTGCCCACCACTGCCCTACACGGTTTGACAGACACTTTACAAAGCCGTGAGGGTCTGGGATCAGAGCGCCGGGGTTCAATTTCGGCCATCTGACTGGTCCGGCAATAGATCTGTAGTCGTTTGCATGGTTGTCATAGCAAACATTATAATTGCGTATTAACTCTGGTGCATTAAAAACACAGGTCAAGGTCATTTGTTTCGACACGCAGTTTACAATTTCAACCAATACTTCCTGAAGCATCAAACTGCAAAATGTCCTTTATTACGTTTTTAATCCAAATTTTTCCTCATCAAAAACACAGCTGCAGTTCTGCCTTTACTAAATGTCCCACTTTGGTGATGATCCAGACTCGTTTGGAGCGTTTCTCACGGTTCACTCGTTGCCCGGACTGGAATTCACGACACATACCTTACCGTTTCTAAATTGCTGACAGTCCAATAGTCCACAAAAATGGCAATCAAGATGTACAGTAACGCAATAAGCAATTCTCAGCTTATCTTTAGAGAGACAAGAGACAAGTGACTCATCAGATATGCAGATGTAACTGTTTACTCAAAGACCTGAATCAAGGCCAATCGTGATGCAAAAATGGCAGATTTCCATATAATAGTATCAGTTTTTCTTTGTTCTTTCTCAAGCTCTGTAAGCCCTGTTCATGTTGTGTTGTTATCATAAAGGCAGCTTGAAATGAGCTGTAAAGCTATAGACTCTGGTGCAATCGTGCTGAATGTAACTGTACTTTGTCCTGATGGAGTGATATGGCGTAATGCAGCCCTCCTTTATCCAGTCAGCAGTAACAGTGTTCTATGAATTGGGGAGTGGTTCACCTGATGCGTGCTCTTCATCCTCTGACCTCACACTCCAGCGCCGCTATGAAGGTTCTAGGCTAAACGTGTAAAGCCTGATGATGTTTTTTGTACCCGTGATAAGAGCGTCAAGCCGCCAATGAAGGCCGTCATAGCCAACAACACAAATAACACAACTAATGCCTTGCATCGCTGTTGAGCATCCACTGTGTGACAAATTCAGTAGCATTTTTGACAGTTTGTTGTCTGTGGCCTTCTGTAAAACACGTGAAAATGGTCAGTATACAGTGCATCAAGAAAGTATTCACAGCGCGTCACTTTTTCCACATTTTGTCATGTTACAGCGCCATTTCAAATTGTAATAAATGAATCTCTTACCTCAAATGAAGACGTTTGGAACCAGCGGGACTCTTCTTAGAGCTGTTCGTCCGTCTAAACTGAGCGATCGAGGGAGAAGGGCCTTAGTCAGAGAGGTGACCAAGAACCCGGGGGTCACTCGTTCAGAGCTCCAGTGTTCCTCTGTGGAGAGAAGAGAACCTTCCAGAAGGACAAACATCTCTGCAGCAATCCACCAATCAGGCCTGTGTGGTAGAGTGGCAGTCAAAAGCCACTCTTTCGTAAAAGGAACATGGAATTTGCCAAAAGGCACCTGAATGACTCTCAAACTATGAGAAACTAAATTCTTTTGTCCGAGGTCTTTCGTGTGGCCACTTGACCATTCAGGCCTGATTGGTGGATTGCTGCAGAGATGGTTTTCCTTCTGGAAGGTTCTCTCTCCACAGACCAACGCTGGAGCTCTGACAGAGTGACCATCAGGTTCTTGGTCACCTCTCTGACTAAAGCCCTTCTCCCTCGATTGCTCAGTTTATACGAACGGCCAGCTCTGGGAAGAGTCCTGGTGGTTCTAAACTTCTTCATTTACGAATAATGGAGGCCACTGCGCTCATTGTGACCTTCAAAGTAGCAGAATTTTTTCTGTATCCTTCCCCAGATTTGTGCTTCAAGACAATCCTGTCTCACAGGTCTACAGTCAGTTACTTTGACCTCATGCTTGGTGTTTCTGCTCTGACCTGCAGCTCACCTGTGGGACCTTACATAGACCGGAGTGTCTTTACAAATCATGTCCAATTAACAGAATTTAGGTTTACTTCAGTCAAGCTGCAGAAACATGAGAAGGATGATCGGTGGAAAAAGGATGCTTGTGAAGTAAATTTTGAGCTTCAAGGCAAAGGCTGTGAATACTTATGTAAATGTGATTTCTCTGTTTTCTATTCTTAATACATCTTTTTTAAATGTCAAAAAAAAAAAAAGTTTTCTCATTGTCATATTAGGGTATTGTGTGTGAAATTTTGAGGCAAGATATTGATTTAATACAATTTGGAATGTGTAAAAAGTGAAGCGCTGTGAATACTTTCTAGATGCACTGTGTATTTTTCTGCTGCGTCCAGGGTTTTCGTCAGTTCTATGTGTCCCCCAGGCCTCCGTCAGTCCCAGTGCTGTGTAACTCTATAAGTCTACAGTAAGTGGCTGCTCTGACAACAACAGAGCCAACACAAAGAGACTAAAACAGGCGCACGCTCTTTCTTTTGCATATCAGGTTTGAGAAGGAAATAATAGAATTTGTATTTAGACAACATGAGCCGCAGCAGCACGCCCACACAATGCACTTTCACTTCATCACTTTCACTCACAATGCAACAATTTGATTTATGTTTAAGTTTACAATGTCCCAATGAACTCTTTGCATGACTCAGTTAAATAATAAAATGTCTAATAGAGGAGAGAACAAAGTGATCAAAAAATAGAAGAGCTTTTCTGCAGTGTCTTGTCTTAAACTCAGCTTTTGTTGTAATGCAAAAGCAAATAGATCTAGTTACTAAGTCGAAATCATCAGATTATGTAAATATTTAATGGCAAAATACAATGATAGTGTCTTGGTGGTTTCCTCTGGGCACTCCGGTTTCCCCACCAACCAAAAACATGCAGGTTAAGAAACGCTGGGTGGTGGTCAGAGGTTGAGGTGCCAGGTGTTTAGGTGAATCATCTTGCTGAGCTGCTCCAGGGCCGCTTACTGAGTGAGGAGGGGAGGGGTTCATCTCACTGTGAAGCGCTTTGTGACTCTGTGTCTGTGAAATATGCTATACAAATAAAGATTACTTACTTACTTACTTCTTTTGTGACTTAAAAGCACGGTCCAAAAAATGCTCAAGAGAAGCCCAAAGTCGCTTAAAGACTTGAATTTGGCAACTCTGAGACTAAAGTACAATTCGCACGGTATAAAGTTTATACAGGCTTTTCGCAATGTCATTTTCTTGTTTTTACAGACTTTCCCGAAATGCCGACAGATAGTTCATGGCAACAACTTTTTACTAAAATCATAAAATGAGCATTTCTGGTGTTGTTGGTTTGTTTTAACGTGAATCAGCTAAAGTTAGTAGTTGAATCTGTTTATCAAAATCACATCCACAACATCAGATTTCTAACAAAACAGCCGATAACTATCTATATACCAAGGCTGTGTCCCACCAACGTGGGGTAGCCGGGTGACTGGAGCCTATCCCAGTGACTTTAGGCCTAAGGCGGGAGAACACCCTGGACGGTGGCCAACTCGTCGCAGGGTTAGACAGACAACCGAATACTCTCTCATTCACTAAGGGAAATTTACAGTGATGCCCAATTAACCTAAACATGCATGTTTTTGGAGGTGGGAGGAAACCGGAGTACCCGGAGAAAACCCACGGTGACATGGGGAGAACATGCAAACTCCACCCAGAGAGATCATGAGATGTTGATATGATCCAACCCCTGGAGTCGAACCCACGACCTCCTTGTTGGGAAGCCAGAGCTCTAACCACTTGGCTACCGTGCACCCCCTAGATAGGTATATAGACATCCACAACATCAGATTTCTAACAAAACAGCCGATAACTGACTCTTTTAATCCATTTACATCCATTTAAAACCCAAACATCCAAACTTTGCAGCATTCAGTCCACTGTTCTGTCCAAACTTTTCCCCAAACATCCATCTTCTACGACAACAAGGTTGTTGTTGTACTTCTGGTTCATCAATCTTTAAAAAACGACCATTTCATTTGAATGTCTGAGTTTGGCGAATTATAGAAGGTAAAATTTAGGACATTACAGACATTTTTAGAAACTCGGATGACGTCTATAATTATTGTAATTACATGAGGTCCCGTAAATATTAGGCCGTGTGAATGGGCTATAAGAGTAATAGGTTGGAAACAATCGTCTGTAATTGAACAGATTCAACAGTTTTTTTTTTCTTCAAAACTTAAGAAATTTGATCATGTTGTGTTCTTTATAGTGCAAGTCACAACTAAACAACTTAGTATGAATAAATATCAAACTTATGAGATGCTCTGGATCAACATCAGCCTGTAAATAAGTCTTTTATTAAACTAATCTCAAGTTTCATTCTGGTTTTGTCCTGCTCAGCTTTCACTGCAGTCTAACGCAATCCTTGGTTTGTTCAGTGCAAACTATTATCTCTTACCTATAATTATGTTATTTACGTTAAGCTGTAATTATTTAGTTTAGTTTGACTGTCAGTATTGTCAGAGCAGACACCTGTTAAACAAACACTGGTCCGCAGAGACAAAAACAAATATGACAAGCTCTCCTGAGATATTTAGATTTTTTTTAATGTAGTCGTGTAAAATGCAGAAATGGCAAAAGTACTGAAGTTCACTACTCAAGTAAAAGTACAGTTACTTGTCTCAAAAAGAACTCTGCTAAAAGTCCGCTGGAACTGCTCTAGTCGTGTTAGTCCTGACTCTGGTCCACGTTTAGTTGACTCTGCCCATGTTTATCTGACTCTGGTCCAGGTTTAGTCCTACTCTGTTTGTGTTTAGTTCTGACTTGGTCATGTTTAGTCTTGACTCTGGTCCGTGTTTAGTCCTGATCTGGTCCACGTTTAGTTCTGACTCTGGTCCATGTTAGTCCTGATTCTGGTCCACGTAGTTTGATCTGGTCCTGTTTAGTCCTGACTCTGTTTGTGTTTAGTCCTGACTCTGGTCCATGTTTAGTCCTGACTCTGGTCCGTGTTCAGTCCTGACTCTGGTCCACATTTAGTCCTAATCTAGGCACCAGCAGGAGGCCGGTCCCTGAGGTCTCAGAGTCCTAGATGGTTCATGCAGCACTAACATGTCAGAATGTACTTTGGTGCTAGTCCATGGAGAGACTTAAACACAAACAAAGACCTAAGCACAGGACTAATGTGATCGTACTTCCTGGTTCTGGTCAGGACTCGAGCAGCAGCGTTCTGGATGTACTGCAGCTGTTTTACAGCTCGTTTGGATAGGCCGCTGAGCAGGCCGTTACAATAGTCCAACATACTGGAGACAAATGCATGGATAAGCCTCTCCAGTCAGGCTTTGACACTATACTTTGATTTTGGCAATGTTTTTTAGATGGTAAAAAGCTGCTGATGTTATTGACTTAATGTGGCTGTTAAAGTTCAAGTCTGAGTCCATTATTACCCCCAGATTTCTAACTTGACTTGAAGGTTTTAGAGAGAGAGACTGAAGGTGACTGCTGACACTCTCTCTGTGTTTCTGTGGGCCAAGATGATAACTTCAGTCTTGTCTGAGTTAGCTGGAGAAGGTTGTTTTGCATCCGCACACTGATATGTTGGATGCAGCAACAGAGTGAATCCACTGGCCCATACTCACCTTCTGTTAGTGACACATAGATCTGAGTGTCGTCTGCATAGTTGTGATAGCTCACATTATTACTGGGTCTTAACTGACCTAATTGGCAGCATGAAAAGATTGAACAAAATGGGTCCAAGATTGATCCCTGGGGAACACCACAGGTCAAGGCCATGTGTTCTGACACACAGTTTCCAATGTCAACAAAATACTTCCTGTCTTGTAGATAGGACTTAAACCACTTAAGGGCAGATCCAGAGATGCTCACCCAGTCCTCTAGTCTGTGTAAAAGGATGTCATGATCAACAGTGTCAAGCAAGGAAAATAATCAAGGTTTCTATAAGAAATCAAGGTTAAATTTGTAAAAATGCTTGAAATTAGGATTCAAATCCTACTGTCAAGCAATTTCACTTGTCATGAAATGTATTTTTGCAGTGAACATATTACAGTTTAGTTAATTTGGTCTATCCACAGAAGTCGACATAAAGGACTAGTCTGCGATTCAAATTCAATGAAATCAAAGATATTCCGCCCAAATCCAGTTTGTAAGAAACCCAGTGTGTGCATATTTTTTAATCTGGATGCCTATTTTATTATTTTGATGCATATTTTGAATGATTTTAATGATTTTTTTTTATATTAGTGACTTTTTAAATTTGTTTTTGTGTGTTTGAAGCTGCATGATTGCTGCATTTTTCATGTTTTGTCCATAAAAGAAAACATACTACCCAGTTTGGCTAGTTTGCTGAGGTTTATAATTGTCTTTTGGCAGCAAATATGACAGCCTTTGTTCATGTCATGAGTTAACTTGGTCTATTTGAGAACTAAAGCAGGTTTATTCACAGAACTCGACGTACAGAACTAGTCAACAAAACCAAAGATAATCCGGCTCAAATCCAGGTCTTGACAAACACAGAGTGAGCTGGTTCCTCTGTAGGTTAAAGTGAAGTCACATGTTTACAATAGTGTTAAAGCAAAAGGTAAAGCCTGGGTCAGGTCCAAAGGTTTATTGCCGTTGAACAACCAACAATAGGTCGCACTTTACGACTTCAACATGCAATCACCATATGGACGGAAACAGCAGAGAGGGCGAAGAGAAGCAGTGGTGGAAGAGGAACCTCAGGGGCCATAGTGGGGTGAACAGAGGAGAAACTCATTGCGTCCTTTAGACACTGCCCCCACATTGTTTAGTCTGGAGCTGGTGTGTATGAATGGTTGGTGGTGGTCGATCAACGTCGAGATGGGAACCCCCTTGTTTAAAGTTACTGCTAGAAAATCAGTAATATTTTTTATTTTCATATTACTTTTGCTAACCCTCACCCAAGCGCTAATCCTAAACTTAGCCTTTGAATTATGCCTAAACTTAGTCGAATTATTTGTATTTTTAGCTTTTTTTTAAAAAGACAATGTCATTAAAGAATAAAGAATGACCCGTGGTGAACAGTAACATGAAAATTAGTTCAAAACTGAAGGTAAAATAAGCTGCAGAGTCATTATTGATTCATTTACAAACCGTTCACAAATGAAAAACAGACATACACATTCGCACGACTTTTGAATTACCAGAGGATGTCTGAGTTTGCCAAAACGTAAATAAAACCACGAAGTTTGGTTGAAGCCATGTGAACCGTTTGGTTGAACCCTAACATTTTTTTGGATTTACCCACTTTACCAGTTTAACCCAAAGAAAATGTCATTGTATATCTACATTTTCTCTGGAGACTGGAAAGACCGATGTGCTAATTTTAGCTCAGCAGTCCCGAACCTTTTTTCTTCATATCATCAGCACAGTCACAGTCAAGTTTACTTAGCACCAAAAACAACGCAAGATAAATGCAACAGATTGTTATGTATTTTTAGCTCTCTTGACTCTTGAATGTGGTGTTCTGTTTTCACAAGGACAAGGATGTAGTGACACACGGAAACCCAGAACAAAGCCCTGGTCTCAGCCGCAGTAAAAGGCTGGACTGCAGCAGGTGAATTATCAGAACTGAAGGTGTGTCTGTGGAGTCACACTTTATCTCTGAACAAACAGAGAACGAGTGTCGGGCAGGAGGAAAAACCAACAGTGTGGTTAGTATAATGGCAAGTCTAACGCCTCACGAGTTTACACTGCAAAAATGAAGTACATTTGAGGACCTGAACCTTAATTTAATATTTCACAAATTTAAGTTCTGTTTCATGACAGACCTGGATTCTTTACTTGTTTCCAGCTTCTGACTCATGTTTATGGTCAATACATACACCATTCCAGGATGAACACGTGGGTTTTTGCTCACAATAAACATGAACATGGTTTCAAAGAATTTATGAAACAAATATATAACTCTGAGTTAAATTAGGCAAAAATATACAATTTTATATGTTCCTATTTTGTTTTGTCTGATGTTTAAGTTTGGTCTGGAGAGTCATGATGTTGCTGCTGCAGGAGTCAGAGCAGCGCAGCGGCAATCAACTTTGTTTACTTTGTTAAGACAATATGTTCTGAGTTGTATTTACCTTGTCAACATGTTTCAGCTGCTGTCAGCGAGTCTTAGGCGTTGTCACTCCGTCGATCAGACTGACCACACTGCAATGTCTCCTGACCTATGTGACAGCAGAGCGTCATCATGCACGTTATGACGGCAGAATGTATAGGTCCAAGCATCCTTGAGTCCCTTTAGATTAGAATAGAGCTGAAATTTGTATTCATAACCAATTCAATGGAAGCGCCGACTGCAATTTTAAGCCTGTTATTACACCAAAAGAGGCGGGACTATGTAGCAGAAGAAAATAAGCTCTTCTGATTGGACAATGTTTCAGGACATTTTGATCAAGTTTTGATGGGTTTTGTTTAACAAGCACCAATCGCCTTTGTGACCAGCCACTGCTTGGTTCAAAATTGTTCTAATTAATTACAAGAAATTAATGCTTACTTTTAGCCAAATCATTTGCCAATAGGCTGCACGATATATCGATATCGAATCGATACCACAATATTGACAACTGCGATTAGCTAATCGCAAAAGCTGCTATTTTCCTCCTTTTCTTACGCATTAGCCTCCATTTTTATTTTTGTTGGACACAGCGCACTATGGAAGTGAACACAGGGCAGCACCACAGCGTCAGGCCTTTGAACTGCACAACACGACTAAACAAAACACTGCTTTTATGACCGTTATAGTGCCTATTCAATAAAATCACTCTAGCACTAGCGTTAGCTGTTTACCTTGAACCGGTCAAAACATCGATAGTTCCCCAGGCAAATCCAGTCTGTTTTCTTCACAAACATAAAATCCAAGTGCATGACTGAGTTCTGAGATGTATTTATCTTGTCGCTGCTGTCAGCGAGTCATTTTCAGGACAATCACCGATCTAGGTAGTTTTGTGTCGTATATCTCCTACTTCTTGGAGGCGTTGTCAGCCGGTCGATCAGACTGACCACACTGCTCTGTCTTTGACTTAACTGACTCATAAACGTGCCTCTGCCGTCACGTGCATTTACATAACAGCAGAGTGTAGGTCCAAACATCCTCGACTTCCTTTTAATTACACTACAGACCTTAAACTTTGAAAAAACAGCTTCATAGCCGATTCAGTGGAAGCATCAAGCTCAATTTTAAGGCTGATATTGCAGAAAAAGAGACGAGCAGGCGAAAATAAGCTCTTCTGATTGGACAAGGATGTTTCAGGACATTTTAATCAGGTTTTGATCAACAAGCTCACACATTTGTTTGCTTTTTGTTGGCGCTGCGCTGGACCTAGCGCCTTGGTGACCAGCTGCACCTGCTTTTTCTAATTCATTTCAAGAAATTACTTCTTACTTCGAGCCAAATCATTCGCAAATGGCTTAGGAAAAAAAATAACCAATTGGCAAATTAGTTTTATTTTTTTAAGCTAAATTCTCCTAGAGCCTCTCAAAAATTCTTTGAATCAAACCAAAACCTTACGTTAGCAATTAAATCTTGTTCTATAGAAGACTCATATCTAGATGAACCTTCCTGTTATTTTTACTCCTCTCCTGGTCATTCTGACTTGAACATACTGTATATTTAATTCTTTTGGAAAATTTTGATAATTTATTAAAAATAATGTCATTTTAAGCACTTTTTTTTCTGAATATTTCTTTGAAATTGTTTAAAAAGGGAAACAAACTAGTTGAGGTTAGAGCAGCAGTGGTTGACGAAGTTTGACATAAATTTTATATTTCTAACTTTTCTGTAATTGTCCTAGTGAGAAAAAGTCCCTCGTCTGGTCCTCAGAGGACAACAGATGCTTAAGTTTTTATAGGTGCTGCAGTTTTTTACATAATTTTTCAAAATTTGCACTGATTGTACGGAATGACATCTGTTGATAGGATCAGAGAATTTTATTTTAATGTCAAAAAAGTCAAAACACCCCAAAGATAACACAACAGTTCAAATTCTCAAGTCATCTTAAGTTCATCTTTGCAGTGCACAACACCTTTTCAGCCAATATTCAAGCTCATGACATTCTAAATCACAGGTGTCAAACTCAAGGCCCGGGGGCCAGATGCGGCCCTCCACCCAGAAGTAATCTGGATGCCTTGACCTTATGAAACAATTGGTCTGAAACTTAAAGAGTATAAGTCATTTTTCAGACTAATGCAGATGTATATTCAGTTGTTGTCACTTCAATAAATATACAATAATCAAATACAACTATTATTTGTAGTATGTCAAAGATTGCAGTTACAAGCAGCCCTTGGAGACAACCCCGATGCCAATGTGGCCCTTTGTCAAAATGAGCTTGACACCCCTGTTCTAAATATTAGCAGTGAGTGGCAAAAACAGGCCTACATGAGAGTGAATGGAGAGCAAACATATTTTATTCTGTAAGAGCTCAGCAGACGACGAAAATCAACCACAACTGCTGCTGAATACTGAGTTTATGTGACACGTAAAAAGAGAAAGTCAGGTAAACAGTGGCAGGAAAGCAGAAAAAACAACAGGAACAGTTATCTTTCTCACTGACACAGACTCTCTCTGCTTAACTAAAATGTTTCTGAGTCTGTTTGGTGAGGACATTATTTATTGCGCTGCTGTTAAAATCAGCTCTAAATGTCCAGCTGCTGTTAGCAATCGCATCAGTAAAGCTCTGCACTGTTGCCACGACAACAGAAAACACTACTGTCAGTTTGAATTTTAACACATAAAGTTACATTGTGTAAAACCAATAAACCAGGGATAAAAATGAGCCTGTTAACAGCAAAGAAGTACAATTAAATGAATGAGCCTGTACATGATCTCTACAGTCCTCCTTTAGGTCTAGTCCTGGTCTAGTCCTGGTCTAGTCCTGGGTCTGTGTCGGTGCAGTGAAGGGCGTTGCGTCTGTTGCAAAACAAACAATACGTTCCTATGGCTTGTGGTCGAGGCAGGACCAGACTTGATCCACAAATCTTCACTTTTAACTCGGGAAACTAATGACACTTCAGTCACTCTCTTCATGTATTTACACTACTGTGTTTGGAGTCTTGTTTAATGTTGTGACTTTTTTCAGGACATTTCTTGATAAAAATCCCTTTTGAACCTGATCCAATCACGTTAGCTGGTGATGACATCGTTGTAGTTGAAAAGTGCTCTTCAACATTTAGTGGCAAAACTACAGGCAAAATAATGCAGGCTTGTTTCTTTAGTCCTATTTGCACGGCCTAATATTTACCTCGGGACCTCATGTAAAATGTAATATTTACAGGCAAATTCTGAGTTTCCATTCCTTCGCAAATCGTCCATGTCTGTAAAGTTTCCCCAGAATTGTACCTCCTGTAATTCTCCAAACTCAGACGTCCTCATGTAATTCTAAAGACTTGTGAATGTGTATGTCTGTGTTTTTAATCTGTGAACGGTTTATAAATGAATTAATAATGACTCTGCGGCTTATTTTACCTTCAGATTTGAACAAAATTATTATTACTATTCTTTACGGATAATTTTCAAATGAGATTGTTGTTTTTACTACAATTAAAATGATAAAGAATAATCAAACTACGATTAAAAGTCTGCGAACCGGAAGTACAACAACTTGTCTTAACAACGGAAGGTTGAGGATGTTTGAGTAAAAGTTTGACAGAACGCTGCAAAGTTTAGAAGTTTGGATTCTATCACTGTAAATGGATTAAAAGAGAGAGTCTTCCGCTGTTTTGTAGGAAATCTGATGTTGTGGATGTGATTTTGAACAACAAACTCAACAACGTAACGAGCAGCTACATTTGCTGCCACAGCTCAGGCAAACTTAGTCACGAACCGAAAACACAAGAAACACTAATTTCATAAATGAAGTAAAAGGTCGTTGTCATAATCTATCTGTCGCCATTTCCGGAAATTACAGACATCGAATATGTTCTGTGAATGCCTGTAAAAAAACTCAGATGTCGTGGGGTAATTTAAGTTTACAGACGTCCCGAGGTAAATATTACGCCGTGCGAATTATACTTTAGTTGTCATGGCATTGCTACAAGCTTGTTTGCAAACAACAGTTGATGATTTAGGACATTTTACCTGCAGCAAACAGCCTCGAAAACATCTTTTTAAAGAAGAAAAAGGAATAAGTTTAACTGTGTGTGATCTCTGTGTTTGTGATAAATATGAGAGAAGCTAAAGTCGTCACTGCAAAAAGTGAATTCCAAGTTAAAATGGCTTGATACTAGGAGTTTAACCTAATTTAAATCTAGCATTTTTGCAAATTTAAGCTTTCGTTAGTGTTGAGATCGAGATCATTTTTCAAGACATTTCTTCATATTTCAAGCCAAATCTTTGTTCTTATTTTAAGTCAAATGTTCCAGGCTATTTAAACAAATTATAAGGGACATCTATATCTATACTTTTCTGCATCTCTTTGATCTTTGATCATTGTTGCACTATAATGATGATGTGTATTGCACTTATTTATTGTATTTAAACCCCCTTTCTTATTCTAACCTATGTTTTATATGTCAGCTGTGTGTATGTGTTTTGTACTGCTGCTGCAAATGAATTGCCCTCCGGGATCTAATAAAGTCAAAGTTCAAAGTTCAAAGTCAGAAACGTCTTCAAACAAGTGAAATATTCTGCATTTCATAAGCAATTCAACCAGTTAAAACAACTCAAATCCAGATTAAAATTCTGAACCCAAGTCGCTTTAAGCAAGTCTAGATGAATAGTTTTTGCAGTCTTGTTGTGTATCTGTGTTGCTATCACTGTTTACCTGATTTTCTCTTTTTACATGTCAGTTACAAACCCAGTGCTCAGTAGACTTGTTGTGGGTTGAATTTGTTCTCAGACTGTAGTGTCTTTTTCCTGTTTCAGTTTTATTTTGAGCTCTTACAGGAGAAAATGTAATATCTCTCTGAGGTGTTTGGCGCAGAGTAGATTTTTGCATTTACACAGTGAAGCATTGAGCAAATACAGTACAATACAAACATTTAAATTTCAGGTGATTATTAGTCAAATTATATGAGCAGATTTTAAAAACAAAACAAAAAGATTACATGGGATTAAAATATATATATGTTACTTTTAATGAGGGCCCAAATCATTTTTCAGTGCAGTTTTCACTTTGTTGTTTGTAAAATATTCCATAAATGCAACCAAAACATCAACTCAAAAGTGTCGTCCAAATGACTCTGAAGCCATGTCTGAGTAGTATTTTTACTCAAGTACTGCATTTAAAAAGTACTGTACTTGTGTATTACAAATCTGTTGGCGCTTTACTTTTACTTCTTACGTTTTTTCCAAGAATTTCTACTTTCTACTCCTAATAACAGGTGAGCTACTTTATAAGCCCATAAACATGTTTTATTAGAACTAGTGCAGACCTGCTGTGCTCTCGTGTTTGTGAACAAGTCATCACTTCTAACAACTGCATGTTTATTACAATAAAGTCAGATGAATCATAAATATTTTACTGTAAAGGCCATCTCACATTACAGTATACAAACCAACTTCATGCACTGTGAAAATGTATTTCTAGAATGTATTAAAAACTGGATTTTAATCTTTATTTTTGGTATTTTTTCTAGTTACGATGCTTTAGCTTCATGGCATTATTTGTCTTGTTTAGAGGTTTCTGTCTTAGGTTAGGGATGTTCATCATGTCTTCTTAAAGTGTTTATGAAAGTGTTTTCTCTATATCACACAAGTATCAGTAAGAGATGGTTTGAATGAATGAATGAATATTTTTTTTTGAGCTGATATAATCACATAGTCAGACATTTACATCCAAGTTCGCTTAGAGCTCAAAAGCAGAAGTACAAGTATTTATATGAGCTTGGCCATAGTTTCGACGGTCACTTCCGTCTTCGTCAGAGGCGTCGCAGGTCGCCATCTTATTAGCTGCTGTTCCCAAATTTGGTCAGCCATCATGGTTTCTATTGCTTCTTTGATCCATCGTTTGTATAATACAAACAGTGAAAGAAGCAATAGAAATCAGAAAACAAGGCCCACGTACATTGAATTGTGACAAAGGAGCTTTCCGACTCTCCTGGTCGACCTTATGGGTCCGCTGGGCTGACCAGGCCTGGGAACAGCAGCTAATAGAGGGATCAACACGGGCAATGTGCGCGCACTCCGCCTGTAGAGAGGCCGCCATACATACATATGGTAAATGATCTCTATTTATATAGCGCCTTTCCACCTTATAAGGCACTCAAAGCACTTTACAATCAGGGATCCACTCACCCAGTGTAACAGACACTGAGGCAATGTGGGTTAAGTGTCTTGCCCAAGGACACAACGACACTGTCGTCCCACTGTGGCACCTGGTGTTCCAGCGGTCTCCCATCCAAGTACTAATCAGGCTCTAAGTTGCTTAGCTTCTGAGATCTGACGGGATCAGGCTTTGACAAGTAGGTATGGCCACATAGACACAAACTGTGGAAACATTCAGGTGAAAAACGTCGTTTTGTTGTTTTATTCAAATAACTTTCCCCTTGTAAACAGATGGAAAGAAGCGCTTTCTGCATAATGTGCAGTAGGACGGAAAGTGACGTCAACCGAAAATCCAGCTATGAGACATGGCCACGTGCGACGCCTCTGAGAAACAGAGCAATGTTATATATTGTGTTTCCAAACTGTACTCACCCCTTTAGATAATTTTAAGCTAAAATTTGTTGAAAACAGCCAGAAATGTCTTGAAACAAGTGACAAAAGCTGCCAAATTTGTAATATTCTAGTAGCTTTAACTGAGACGAGATACTTTGTGCAGTGTGAGTCATTTGTGCACACCTGTACTTTTATTTGAATAGTAACCCTTATTGAGGCTCATAGTTCTACAGTAAAATGTCGTTCTTAGAAGTATTTTTCCGTGCAGCGAGATGAGAGCATCTTCTGAGAACCTGAAAGCGAACTCCTCTCAGCAGCAGCAGCTCTTTTCCACGAACTGTCAGTGCCCAGACCTGAGCAGCTTTACATATGCCATCGTGTTTTGGAGGCTTTAAGCTTGTTCTGACATTGTTCCCTGAAGTTGCGCCCTTTTCACGTGAGAAGGGGAAGCAAACAACATCCAGGACAGACCAGTGTGTGGAGCTTCAGATGGACAGTGTGAACGTTACAGACGCATGAGCACTTTTCATACATGAAGCAACCCAAAGTGTTTCACAGCAATAAATAAATTACAATACAAAATATAAATAAGCATGAACAATCCATAATAATAAAATGAAATATTTAAAATGTCTTAAGTTAAAAACATTACAAACAATTAAAAATATTTCAGTCTAAAACACGTTTAAACAGGACTGTCTTAAGCCCAGAGTAGAAGCATGTTAGTCCTGACTCTGGTCCACGTATCTGACTCTTAGTCCTGACTCTGGTCCACGTTTAGTCCTGACTCTGGTCCGTGTTTAGTCCTGACTCTGGTCCGTGTTTAGTCCTGACTCTGGTCCGTTTAGTCTGACTCTGTCCTTTATCTGTTTGTCCTGTTTTTTTTTTTTTTTTTTTTTTTTTTCTGGTCGTGTTTAGTCCTGACTCTGGTCCACGTTTAGTCCTGACTCTGGTTCCGTGTTTAGTCCTGACTCTGGTCCCGTTTAGTCCTGACTCTGGTCCACGTTTAGTCCTGACTCTGGTCCACGTTTAGTCCTGACTCTGGTCCTGTTTAGTCCTGACTCTGGTCCGTGTTTAGTCCTGACTCTGGTCCTGTTTATCCTACTCTGGTTCTGTTTATCTGCTCTGTACGTTTAGTGTCTGTCGTTTATCCTGACTCTGGTCCATGTTTAGTCTGACTCTGGTCCAGTTTAGTCCTGACTCTGGTCCATGTTTAGTCCTACCTGTCCATTTAGTTGCTTTCTTTTCTGTATCCGTTTAGTCCTGACTCTTGGTTCATGTTTAGTCTATCTGGTCCACGTTTAGTCCTGACTCTGGTCCGGTTTAGTCCTGACTCTGGTCCGTTTAGTCCTGACTCTGGTCCACATTTAGTCCTGACTCTGGTCCGCGTTTATCTGACTGGTCCGCGTTTGTCCTGACTCTGGTCCATTTTAGTCCTGATCTGGTCATTTTTCTGGTCCGTGTTCTGACTCTGGTCCCGTTTAGTCCTGACTCTGGTCCGTTTAGTCCTGACTCTGGTCCACGTTTATCCTGACTCTGGTCCGTTTTAGTCCTGACTCTGGTCCGTTTAGTCCTGACTCTGGTCCAGTTTAGTCCTGACTGGTCCACGTTTAGTCCTGACTCTGGTCCACGTTTAGTCCTGACTCTGGTCCACGTTTAGTCCTGACTCTGGTCCACGTTTAGTCCTGACTCTGGTCCACGTTTAGTCCTGACTCTGGTCCGTGTTAGTCCTGACTCTGGTTATGTCTAGCCTGACTCTGGCTCACGTTTAGTCCTGACTCTGGTCCATGTTTAGTCCTGACTCTGGTCCGTGTTTAGTCCTGACTCTGGTTTATGTCTAGTCCTGACTCTGGCTCACGTTTAGTCCTGACTCTGGTCCAGGTTTAGTCCTGACTCTGGCACCAGCAGGAGGCCAGTCCCAGAGGTTCTCAGAGTCCGAGATTGTTCATGCAGCACTAACATGTCAGAGACTTTGGTGCTAGTCCATGGAGAGACTTAAACACAAGCAGAGCTGTTTTAAAGTTTATTCTCTGAGCCACTGGAAGCCAGTGTAAAGACCAAAGCACAGGACTAATGTGATGGTACTTTCTGGTTCTGGTCAGGACTCAAGCAGCAGCGTTCTGGATGTACTGCAGTTGTTGGATAGGCCGCTGAGCAGGCCGTTGCAATCATAGACATTAAATTATTAGGCGTGCAGTCAGCAGCTCTGCTCTGTTGCTACAACACAACGCAAATCAGTTGAACTCAATGGCAGAAGTTGCACTTTTATGGATAAAACAAGCGATTTCAGCAAAACCATGAGCAAAAAGAACTTATTTGTGTCTTATGAAGCTATATTAAACAACATTGGAAATGTTAGATTGTATTTCCAAACTGATACATTCAGAGGCAGAAAACTTATTCACACTCCATCACTCACTGATGCGATCTGGACGCTCCTCCACAGAGAAGTGAACCTTTCTGTATGACTTTTATTTGGTGATGTTGGTCATTAGAGTCTTACATGATGCACTATAGTTTAGAAATCTGTATTTGAATTCTAGTCACTAGTCATTAGCAGTTTTATGCACAAACGAAGCCTATATTAAAACACTAAAACTTTGTAAACTCAACAGTAAGTTGTAGCGAGGTTCTGACCTTTGCTAAATGTGGTCGGTAGGTTTGTACCAGCGACACTCTCCACATCTTTTATAACTTGTGTATTTTGCGGGCTAATGCTAACGGCTACTATAGGAAAACAAACAGGAAAACGCTCCGGAGTTCTTCAAAACATACCGGATGCTAAGTGTTCAATAGCATCAGAGTCGAACTGAGAGTTTACTATTTATATGTCTATGGTTACAATAGTCTAACCCACTGGAGACAAATACACGAATAAGTCTCTCCAAACCAGATTTAGACACTATATTACGAATTTTGGCAATGTTTTTAAATGGTAAAATGTTTTTGAAGTAATTGCATTAATGTGACTGCAAAACTACTCCAAAATTCGACCTGAAGGAAGAGAGAGAGTGAAGGGGACAGCTAACACTTCCTGTCAGTTTTTGTGGCCTGAACACAATCAGACCACAATGACCTAGATTTGCATTTTATTAAAAGGGTCTGAGAGACTTTTGTTCCATATCAGACACACGTAGGTAAGAGATGACTCACGACAGGAGCTTTCACCTTCGTCACCAGGAGAAGTGTGACGTGTCTTATCAGCGGTTGTCCCCAGGCATGAACAGAGAGGTCTACTGGGACTGACCACGCCCCCCGTCACACGACCACGCCCCCTGTTGCACGGTCGGGACTGGAAAAGCTGCTCCAAGTTAGAAAAGTCCCCTGTCTCGATTCAGATGCGTTCTGATTTCTATGGCTTCTTTGATCCACCGTTAGTGTTTTTTGGTTTCCCGATTAAAACTCTGTGGTTATTTTGTCTCCAGCGACTTCAAGTTGTTTTGTTTTGTTCACAGATTTCTAGTGGATTTGGGTCGACACTGCAGAGCCTGAAAATGTCTGAAAACCAGTTCAAAACCAAGTCAGCTCGAGCCAATCAGAGAGCTGCAAAAGACAGCGCCGGCCAATCAGAGAGAGGCTTCTGAGGATGGTTCACACACAGGTTGGTATAATCTCAATGTGAGGTTGATTTTATGTGATTTGGTCCTGCTCGGGCATACAGAGACTTGAACATAAGCAGAGCTGCTCCATGTTTAGTCCGGACTCTGCCCCAGCAGGAGGCCGGTCCTTAAAGCTGGGATAGCTATTTTCACACTGCAAAACTATAGGTAAAAGTAGTTCCTAGCTTTCACAAATCATTAACCACATATTTTCCACGTACATTATTTTTTTCGTCTTAAAAACATATTTTAGAAGACAAAAAAGTGAGACTCAAACACAGCCAATCATAGCAATGCATTTGGGTCTTAATAATATCCTTTTCATTTTAATTCAGACTGTACACAAAGGTAACCTGGCTCATGCCAGATGGATATGTGTTGAACTCCTATTATAGTTCTCACTATGTCCATCTGGGACTTGACTCGCTGAAAGGGTTCAAGAAAAGCTTTGAGCTGATTGGGTGTGGAGCCTACCTTACAAGTACGCGCCACACATACGGCTCTTCTTTCAAAAAAAATCACTCCATATTTCTGCTAAAACCGAATCAAAAGCGGCAGAAACATCCACGAGAGCAGTCATCTTTGATTAACTTGAATGAGACTTGGCGACAGCGCCGGGGCGCTAACAGCCGTCTTAACACCGCCGAAACACTGCTGGTTCGGACTGTCAAACCAATCGGCGGCTGGAAGGCCAGATGGTTTATCTTGTGTTTGTGAATTCACAAATATTGCGAGAAAACCATCTGGCTGGCCAGGTTAGCACAAAGGTCGATTCTGCATTTACAATACTTTAAAGGTACATCGTGTTACTTCTTAGCCAAAGATTCAACTTGAACAAAAGCATTCTTTGTTTACTTGGACGTTTTGGTTGGACTAAAATCCTTATAAAAATATGATTCTTTACTCTCAGCATGCTTGGATTTCCCTAAAATCAAGTATTTGTTTCCCTGAGGAGGACCTCCTCATGCTTGTTTCCATGGAAACTTGCTCCTTTAGCTATAATATTCCACAGTGCGGCATAAAACTGATGTATACCCGTGAAGGATGCCCTAAACCATTGTTTTAACTTACAGTTTCAATGGAATTATGCATTTGAATTTTCAACCCCAGAAAGTTACAGGGTGTCACTTTAAAGTGGAAAAGACAAAGTTTACTAATTTACAACTAGAAAACCTATCTACCCCAACTTTAAGATTCTCAGAGATGGTTTATGAGACACTGACGTGGCCATGGAGAGACTTAAGCACAAGCGTTTTCTCTGAGCCACTGTAAGCCTGTGCAACTTGATGGTCGACCACTAAATTAATTAAAGACAAAGCAGAAAACATGTCAGTTTGTATGTGACGTGCACAGACCCAGACATTAAAACACAAAACATGGGAAATGTGACAGCTGAACACAGCCTCTCGCAAGGTTTGTCCTTGGATGTTTTTCAGTCATATCTTATCTCCAAAGTGTATAATATAAACACGTACTTCACGCTGACACAGCCGCTGCATACATGTTACTGGCAGTTACAGATAAGATATTCTAAACGTGTCCCACAACGGGCAAACGGCAGAGCAGAAATAAAAGTTGTGCTTTACAGTGAGATTTAAACCAAACGTAATTATTGTTACCTCATCAAAAACCAGCACAGTCTCACAAAAATGTGAAAATGTTTTCTTTGGGTTTGGCGCAGTCAGAGTTGGTCGAGGGCCACATTTTAAAATATAGAGCTTACTGTATTATGCTCGACATATATTGTTTTACATTTTACATCACCACAAGTGATAGAGTAAATGTAAGTAGGTAACCAGGGTCCAGCTGTTCTGCCTGTAAAATTTTTGACAATTTTTAAGTAATTTGTTGTATTCTAGTACATTTTAGAAGTTTTCTAGTCACATCTTAACGATATGTTTGATTGGTGGGGCCAATATCAATAATAATCAGAAATCATCCAGGGGGCCACATGTAATAATCTGGAGGGGTACATTTGGCCATTGGGTCGTCAGTTGAGACCCCTGGTTTAAAGGTGCATTGCGTAAGTTAAAATGTTCAATATTACGATATATCAAACTACCGTCCATTGGCACTTGCCTGGATATGCGCCATGATGTTTTGTAAACTTACCGAGTTTGCCTCTGTAAGCGCAGACAGGCTCATAAATGTGAGTGGCGCTGGTCGCATTTTCCCGCGCTAGTCCTCCTTCACTGGATTATTGTCATTATTTCTATTTATTTAGCAAAAGCTCTCGGTTTTATACAATGGACGACTGTTGTAAAGGCTGTTTAATGAAAAATAAAACAAATAATCATTGGTAAATACTGCCATCTAGCTTCCGAACCCCCGTAACACACGGAAGAATTCAAAACAACTAGCCCACCGTAACGGCATGGCATGAGGCCGATTGCAGGACCGAGGAGCACTTGGACATGTTTTTGAGAAAGAGGAATTGTGCAGGAGATCAATAAGACGCTCATCTGGCGATTATTTTCATTAGAAGGTAAGTCTCTCAGGCCTGTCCGAGTACATCGCACATTTAGACACAGCTTTAGTAGCTTAGCGGTTAGCTGTTTGTCTTGGTAAGGTTTATGTTTTATTAGAGTAATAAATTGTCATTGAGCATTTAGTTTATGACAATGAGGCCTGTAAAAAGCTTGTTTACAATTTCTCTCACGCTAAAACAAAGCTTTTCCTCAAACTCTCAATAATCTTTTCTTGTGTAACTTTTGGAGTTTGTAAACTGATCAGTCAGTCAAAAGAACATAAAATAGCCAGCATCTACTTTTTCATGCAAAAGTCTTTGTCTTCTTAAGTCAGAAAACATTTAGCAGAAAATAACAATGTGTCAAAAGAATCTTTTAAGCGTAAAATACGTCTTCAGCTGCTAATAGTAGGGAGGGTGCAGTGCCACAAAACGCCAAAGATGGCGCCCTTGTTCAAAACCTTTGCAACTTACGCCATGCTCCTTTAAGGCTAAGTTTAGGTGAAATTACAAAAATGTTAAAGTTTAGCTCTAAGGCCTGAGTTGAAAAAATGAATGAAATTGAAAATTGCAGATGTATTTTATCTGTTTAACTTTGACCAATCTTGCTTCACGAGGCTGTTTGTATCTCTAAAGCTTTAACTGATCCGTTTCACTTTGTGATGTCATGATGTGAAAGTGAATAACTTGTTTTAGCCACAGTAGAGCTCCTGAAGCCATGTGACTGAATATGGTCCTCAGTAAAAGAACAATAGTTTCTAATGGCAACAAGCCTGAAATTCAGCTTTTGGAGTTTATCTTTGTCAATAAATTAAGCCCTGTTGTGTGTATAATGTCTTTGCATTGTGAGGCTTTTTGGTGACATGTGAAGGGATTCTGTTTCAGAACTTCCTGTAATTTTCATCTTTTATTAGTCAATTTCTTCATTCATAGCAATTTAAATTATATAAAATTATGATGAATATTTACCCCAATGACGATCACATGAGGTCAAAATTACTGTTCAAAAATGCAATTATCTGTCGCATGGGCTTTAAACATTTATAACACCACAACAGTTAGAATTGGAAATCTCACTGATACTAAAATCACTTTTTTTTTTTTTTCCTCTGATGACATTTGTGTGTAAAAGTCTGAACATAGCAGAGATTATCTGGCCATAACTTCCCGTATGCTTCGTGTCGTTAAGGTTAAGGTATACTTTATGGTCCCCGTAGGGAAATTTGTCCTCTGCATTTGACCCTGGATCCTTCTGTTTCAATTCAACTAACATGGACGTTTTGTAAAGCACTTTGAGTTGCTCTGAGTATGAATTGTGCTATACAAATAAATTTGCCTTGCCTTGCCTTGCCTTGCCTTGCCTTCAATGCCTCCAGAGCAGCGGTCCCCATCCTTTTTCTTGTAAGGACCGTTAAAGTCACAAATTTCTTTTCCAGGGACCAGTCGAGGTTGTGTAGCGCCGATAACATCAATTTAAAATGCAAACAACTAGTTAATGTGTACACTTTTAGGTTTCTTATTGCTTGAATTTACTGTTTATAGGATTAAGTTGCACTATTTTGTCATAATAAAGCACAAGGAAGTAGCAATAGACTAAAAAATAAAAAATAAAATAAATATTCAAGAATCCTCTGGGGCCCAGTAGCCAATGGCCCGCGGACCGGTTTGGGGCCCCGGACCGGTGATTGGGGACCCCTGCTCTAGAGCATCTCCTCAGGAGCAGTGATCGCCGCAGTGCAGCGCTCGGGGACCCATCTCCAGATGTTCTTGCTAGGCTTGGTCAGGACTACCATATTTGGAGGATATCACCCTAACATGCCTGTTATAGGTTGATGGGGGAAACTGAAGTGCCCGGAAGAAACCCACCCAGACATGGGGAAAAAAATGTAAACTCCACACAGAAAGGCCCTTGCCCATGCTGGAGTTGAACCCGTGTCAGCCACCATGATGGCTGAGCGGATTTATTATTTACCCAACCATGTGTTGGGTATATAATACATTATTTTAGTGACTAAAAGTGTTTGTTGCTCTGTTTTAAGCTTTCGTTTACCGTTTCTCTCATAGACGGCGATGGAGGATGGAACTCGAGCCGCGGAGAGGAAGCCCTGCCATGTTTTCAACCGACGGCGCATGTTCATCGTGATTTTCCTCTGCACTTTGTGGCTGTGTACTGCCTGAGTATGACCGAGACCACCTCCACCTGGACGGACCAGCTGTGGTCTCACTATCTCAACACTACGTCCCAATTCAGGCGGAAAAACACGACTTTGAGACAGCTGCTTTTCGACATGCGGACTACAACTGTCTATTTGAACACTACAACCAAGAAGGCTCTCAATACAACCAACAAGGCTTTCAATTCAACCAACATGGATTTCAACACAACCAATACGACAAAGATAGTTCTCACTACGACACAGAGTCCTCCCGCGTTACCTGCTCCTCCGGAATACAAATCCCCAGGGCCGTACTTGGTGGAATATCCTTATAAGTACGATTTTATCATCAACGAACCGACGTCGTGTGAGCAGTCCAAACCCTTTTTAGTTTTAGTCGTTCCAGTCGCGCCTCATAACAAAGAGGATCGCCAGATTATCCGCGACACATGGGGAGCGACAAAATCCGTGTCGGGTAAAAACGTTGCTCTGTTTTTCCTTCTGGGCCTCGGGAACGTTGACGAAAAAGAGCTGTCCGAGGAAAGCAAGCAACACAAGGATATAATTCAAAGCAATTTCGTGGACTGCTACAAAAATTTGACGATAAAAACTATGGTGATGCTGGAGTGGCTTGACGCGCACTGCCGCCAAGCTACTTACGCCATGAAAATCGACTCGGATATATTTTTGAACTTGCCGAAACTGGTAGAAATGCTTCAACATGCTCCGAAAAGTCAGTACTTGACAGGGTTGGTGGAGCGCGGGGCGTACGTCCACCGCCATCAAGATTCCAAGTGGTTCGTTCCGTATTCTGTATTCTCCGGAAACGTCTACCCTCCGTACGCGCTGGGGTTGGCTTATGTCCTGTCCATGGATCTTCCCAAGAGGCTGGTGGAAGTGTCTCCGCAGGTGAAGGCTTTATACATCGAGGACGTTTACCTGGGAATGTGCATGAGTCATTTGGGATTGTTTCCGACTTACCCGCCCTTCTCTGGAGCGTTCCATGTGTTCCCGCTGCGCTACAACAGGTGCCAGTACTCGAGAATCATAGCCACGACTTTGGACCCGAACGCGAACAGACGGCAGCTGTGGGCCGATTTCAACAAACCGGGGCCGTACTGTTGAGGCGAGGCTGGATTCTCGCACAATGTACCTCATTACAAGAAATCAGCTGAAGAGAGATAATTTTTTATGCTTATTAAAAAACAAAAAAAATGTTCAGGGTCTTCTATGCAAAATAAATGTATTGTCCAAAAATATCTTTCATGTCTTTTTGCTCTGATCTTAAAAAGAAGGCATAATACTTTCTCATGGACCAGAAACAAAAACAATGTAGTAACGCATACATGACAGTTATGTGATTTTTACACAAGGAATTAAGTTAAGCTATGGTCACAATGATCCGTACGAATACATTGTTCTTTTAAATCTCACAGGTCGTACGAAATCTCGAGTTTGTATGACGATCGTAGAGGAGACATTGTTACAGTCTTCTTAGGGGAGACTTTCAGCTCTCACCAACAATTTACAGCTTTCTTGTGTGAGCCCTAAAGCTTTCCTAATGCGTCTTTATGGTAATACTACATCAATTTTGTATCGCACTGGAGCTGTGCCATCTCCCTACGTCCAACTCAATCCTTTATCAAGTTGTTAGTAGCTAATAAACCTTCCATTAACCTTTTATGATTGCAATATTAGCAATAACTCGATTGCACACGACCATGTACACCAGCAGGACCTGAATATGCTCATATTCTGTGTTGGCTTTGTCCCTAAAATGTGGCCACTTTAATCTGTTCTGGGTGTTTGTCTTTGTCAGTCAAAACACCTTTCATCCTCACAAATCTAAGCCTGAGTAAAAACAGCAAAACAGTTTTAGCCTCCCTGACCCTTCCCCAGGCTCCCCTGCAAAGAGATTCTGAATCTCAGTGGACTTCCTGGTTAAATAAAGGTCAATTAAAAAACAGTGTCAGTGTTTCTTACCTGCATATTGCAGAGGTGGAGAAACAAAACAAATCTTCCAAAGCATCTCTGGGGGCTGAAAATTCACACATTCCATTGACATTTGTGTGTTAAAAAATAAAAAAAGAAATTTTGAAGCTTTCAACATCAAGTATTCCACCACCACCACCCCAGGTCCATGGTCCTCCCCGTTTAAGGCGATCTGCGTTTTCCCCACGCGCTCCAGGTCCGTGGTCTTCTCAATAATACATCCATGGGTCTTCCGCACAGATCCCTTGCACGGGCTAACATACTCTGCCTCTCAAAGCCGTATTCTACAGTTTATATATTCTGCGTTTGTAGACTCGACAAGACCATCAACCTGGCTACGAACTTACAAATGGGCTGCGAGCACTGCTTTTTTGTTACACCTCAAGAATCACAGGGAAATTAGCAAAAAATTGTTTGCAGAGAGGTCGTAGCAGGTCATACGGGTCATTGTGACTATAGCTTAAGGTGTATAATTGCTCCACAGCGCCCCTTGAAATTTTGAATAGGAACCAAACCTTTACTTAGTCGTAGCATCCTGAAATTTGGCACAGACAGCCAATGATACCATACCTTTATCTGCAAGTGTGTTGCCATGGCATGTAAAAACAAGCAAACCCATGTAAGTAAATTGGGAGCAGGCAGTGGTTTTGTGAAAATTTTGACTTTGCCCTGGAAAGCTAAAATTTGGCACACACATTCTCCTTCTCATACTGAACAAAAAAGCCAATGAAGGCATGGCTCAATCTGCAAGTGTGTTACCATGACAGTGTTACATAATGGCCATTGAAATACACACAAAACTTTTGAATGGAACAAAACAATTACTTTGTCATAAAGAGGTTGTGATGAATTAGCTTTGTGTCACGGATACTTCAGTTGGCTTGGTTTTTGTTTTTCAAAAATAGATTTTATAACGTTTTCAATGATGCACCTTACAGTCACTTACTCCTGTTAGGCCTGATTGCACGTTCAGGCAATAGCAAATTATTATGGAACTTTACGTCATGTACATTATATTTATCTGATTTGTGAAGTCCTTTAACATGTTTTCTGTAAACATTCAACCTCAACTCACTGTCACTGTCTGATCTTCTGAGTATTTATCTTTTTAAACTGGTGTGGCAAAACCTCATAGAAATGAACTGAACAGGAAATGCTTGTAAGTACAGAAGTTAAATTTTGAACAAATCAAGTTCCATGCACAAAGCCAATTTGGCCCACAGGATACTGAACAAAAAAAGCCAATGAAGGCAACTGTGCGGTTGTGACATTTTCCTATAGCAAAGACTGGAGTAGTATTTAACTGCAACGTATGGGGTGGGGGGGGGGGTAAGTGTAAGGTGGTAATGCAGGTAAAATGAGGCCTTTATCAACGTTCGTGGTTTTAGAGACACTTTCTTGTCACAGAGCTCCAAGTCCAAGTTGAGTTCCAAATCTTAATTTTAGTTTACTTTAGTCAAGTCTCAGATCATCAAAACAGTGACTCATGCTGACTCAAGTCCAAGTTCTGACTTGCAACTTGCTCTACACATCTCCTCTCGAGCCTGCAGGCGTTTACCTCAGCAGGGAGTGTGTTTTCTGTTTAGATTCATTACAATTTACACATACACTAAGCAAACATGTCCCTCGCCTGAAAAGTCCTTTATGTTTGTTTGTGGAGATGCGTAGCTTGAGTCTGAACGTGTCCCGGAGCCTGTTCTACGAGTCATAAAAACAGTGCCGTTGTTTTAATCTGCGAGTTCATCTGAGGATTTGACTGATGTGTGGTTGAGTCCACAGTTCAAACGATTAACAGCGAGACCTGAGGACACATCTTCTGGAAGTTTTCCATCCACAAAACTCCAAATAAACAAAACAGGGCAGGGCTGCTCTGTGTGAACAGCAAGAAAGACATTTGATAAAGATGATGTTATCAGAGGTAAAAAGTACAACATTAAAAGATAAATTTCTCATTAAATGGTTAAGTTATTTATTTGTTAGCATTTTCCTTTGGTGACATACTTTGAATGTAAAAGTCTGAACAAAGCAAAAATACTCACTTTATAAACACACAGGCTTTCCCTTGTGAATATTATTAATTTCCCTCGTACTGTATGGTCTGTACTTGCTGCCAGTAATGACTTAGGTAAAGCAAATGTATTTGTATAGCACAATTCATACACAAATCAATTCAAATTGCTTTACAAGGCAGGAAAAGATGCATCAAAATTGCAATACAAAACAAAACGAATTATTAAAAAATATAAATAATCAGCATAAAATTTACTTTAAAAGAAGTAAAGAAATAAAGAGTGCAGACAAAGTATTTCAGTCATATGCACAGATAAAACAAATGTTTTGAGCCGAGATTTAAACATTGTCACAGTGGAGGCCTGTCTTACATCATCTGAAAGACTGTCCCAGATCTGAGCTGCATAAAACTGAGACGCTGATTCCCCATGTTTAGTCCTGACTCTGGTCCGTGTTTATTGCTGACTCTGGTCTACGCTTAGTCCTGAATATAGTATAGTATCAAAGCCTGACCTGGAGAGGCTTATCCATGCATTTGTCTCCAGTAGGTTAGACTACTGTAACGGCCTGCTCACCGGCCTATCCAAACAGGCTGTAAAACAGCTGCAGTACATCCAGAACGCTGCTGCTCGAGTCCTGACCAGAACAGGAAGTACCATCACATTAGTCCTGTGCTTAGGTCTTTGCACTGGCTTCCAGTGGCTCAGAGAATAGACTTTAAAACAGCTCTGCTTGTGTTTAAGTCTCTCCATGGACTAGCACCAAAGTACATCTCTGACATGTTAGTGCGTTATGAACCATCTCGGACTCTGAGGACCTCAGGGACCGGCCTCCTGCTGGTGCCCAGAGTCAGGACTAAACATGGACCAGAGTCAGGACTAAACATGGAGAATCAGCGTTTCAGTTTTATGCTGCTAAGATCTGGAACAGTCTTCCAGAAGATGTAAGACAGGCCTCTACTGTGACAATGTTTAAATCTAGGCTCAAAACATGTCTTTTTATCTGTGCATATGACTGAAATACTTTGTCTGCACTCTTTATTTCTTTACTTCTTTTTAAAGTAAATTTATGCTGATTATTTAATTATTGTAATTTTGATGCATTTTCCTGCCTTGTAAAGCACTTTGAATTGCTTTGTGTATGAATTGTGCTATACAAATAATTTGCCTGCCTGCCTGCCTGCCTACTTTGGTGCTAGTCCATGGAGAGACTTGAACACAAGCAGGGCTGTTTTAAAGTCTATTCTCTGAGCCACAGAAGCCAGTGCAAAGACCTAAGCACAGGACTAATGTGATGGTATTTCCTGGTTTTGGATGTACTGCAGCTCGTTTGGATAGGCCGGTGAGCAGGCCGTTAAAATATTCTAACCTACTGGAGACGAATCCATGGATAAGTCTCTCCAAGTCAGGCTTTGACACTACCTTTGATTTTTGCAATGTTTTTTAGTTGGAATCCTCTCTCTGCTTTGTGATTTTTAAATTGTGATTTTCATGTAAATATTAGAAAAGAAATATTAGAGCGCACATTCAAATACAGCCTTTGCCACGTTTGCAACACAACTTCAAAATAATGACACTTTTTGATGACGTGGAGGAATTATGCAGTAAAACTAAAAAAGACTTGTTCATTAAACTACAGATGTATTGATTAGTATTTTAATCTGGTTAATAATTTAACTATTGTTTTAAAACAATTAGTTTAAAACAATAGTTTTAAATAGTTCCCCCAGGAAAAGATATTCTGAATCTCAGTGGACTTTACTGTTCCAATCATTTTGGCGATCCCAATTAGCTTTTGTCACGTACTAAAGCTTCATTAGATGGAGCACACGTTTTCACTTTATGTCTCAAGATCAGAATGTTTAACTGGTCTGTACAAGTAAACTTTATATGTCCAGGGCTTTAAAGTCAAATAGATTCCACACAAACATCATCAGGGTAACGTTTTAATGACATAGGAAGGTGAAAAGTGAATCAAATGTCCACAATGGCAGATTCAGAGTGTGCTTTATGCTTCTAAACTTGTGAAAAGAAAAATCGCGCCACAAAATGGTCGCTAATGTTCATTTGCGTTGTGTTGTAGATGTACGGATATTTACATCCTGATTTAATGCCACAGATGAGCCACAGAAGCTAATTTTTAGGCTTCTTCCCATTAGATTCATTGATAGCGTCACTGCCGTAACAGCGGCTGCAGCGATTTTAGTCACATGGTGCAAGAGCTCTATACTATGTGTGTCTGACTAAAGTAACACAGAGTAACTTGGCAAACACAATAATCTGTCTTATTGGCTTGAATGTTACTTTTACTAAACTACATTTGAAAGCATTTATTTGACGTCACATACTAGACATAACATTGGCCACAGTAGAGACATCTTATGCCACTTATGCAGTTTAACACAAAGCTATACCAGACTTTACAGAAGCATCAAGTCGCGTTTGGTTGAAAAAGGGTGTCCTCTTTTGTCGACTCTGAGAACTACAGTTCATAAGAGATCTTAAATATACTGTCTTTTACACAAACCTCTCACACATTTTTATCTTTGTCTCATTTGTTGTCTTGTAGAAATTTTACTACAAAAAACACACATTTTACAAAGAATTTACCAGATCTAAATCATATAAATGCAATAACTTTACAATGTGTTTTTCTCTTGAGAGTCTAAGGACAGTTCTGGGCAGTCATTGCAAAGAAACTATTTAGTACATTTCCTTTACTTTGATGCAGCTTTGAGGCATCACAGCAAAGATGGGATGTTGTCAAGTTGTATATAAAAAAAACTCACTCATGATGTCAGTGTGATTTGAATTGCGTCTGCTGTAATAATCACAATAAATGTGTGAGAAATAACAAGGTGCAACTCATTGTTTTGCAAAAAATGCTTCATTCACAGAAATCCTTTGTAAAGCAGCTCCTCAAAATCAAGATCGTTACATTTTTAGGTTAGACTGGTGCTAATTAGTTGTATTTGGAGGGACGGAAGTGTGCTAATTGCCATGGTAATGAGTTTATTTCTGTTGCTAAAGTGGCCTAAGTTGTTATATTTTAATGTAATAAACTATGATGATCTGATCATATACTTGGCTTTATCTCTTTTTGCGTGAGTTAATGCATTTGTGTGCTGAGGCCTGGCGGAGTCAGGCTGCTGCTGGCCTTCAGTTCATTTGCAGAGCTGGGTTTCGTCTCTGTATTTTTTCCATGAAATTCAGATCAGTTTGCCAAATCAAAAACAGAAAACACAAACTCATCAGTTAATTAACTTAAGTATTTATCATTAAGTCATCTGGGATCAAGATAGTTATTTGAGCCTTTGTTAACCACATTCTCTTTTAATTGTTTTAAAGTTTATTTAACTTGGAACGAGAGCAATTGAAATTATCTTTCGAGGAAGAGGAGCCTCAGGGCACCCATAGGAGGGCAAGATTTCCTTTTCTGTGAAAGGAAAATATGATGATTCCTAATTAGTAAGGGCTTCTTATAATATAATAAAGGCCTTATAAAACATGTGACTATGTTGAACTCTGCATTCATCACATTGTCACTTTACACCAGTCGCTTTATTCACCATGTCTGTATCATCTGTCACTTATAGCCATCATTTATTTGCACTGTTGTTATATTTTGTAATAGCCTTTTTTCAATTAAATCAATCATGTAAACATTTTTGGGTATCCATTTTAATGAGATTGAAGAACTAGACTATATAAAAGTTTAAGACCATTCTTTACTTTTCTATTCACAACATGTTTATTTTAAATTAGCAGTTGCTTAGTAAACAGGTTCCCAAATTTTTCAGTCCGGGACCCACAAAATAACGATGTAACCACCACAGCTAAATAAAATTGATATCTTTAGAAATTTCAAGTTGGAAAACCATTTAAAATGGGCTAAAATGTTATATAAATGTTAAAATACATCTTGAAATCATTTTGCGACCCCCCGAGAGGTCCTGAACCCACTTTGTGACCTGCTGGCTTAGTGTATGAATAGTGGTTATTTATTCATTTCTAAATGTACTGACGACTATAATTGGAGGCTCTCTCAAAAATGCACAGGAGCATTACAGTAACGTGTAACTTGAAACAAACTGATTCGTCTGAAGATACTGAAATATCAACAGTGTCTCTGATGCTTGAAATATATAAGCTAAGCTCAACTTTTGATGAGAGAATAAGTTATAGCAAGCTTTTTTTTTTTTATCAGGTGATAACACAGTCAGTTGGCATTCTGTGTGTCAAATTCACCTTTGGTCATTGGGAAGATTCAAGTTTGTGTTTATTTCATATTTCACCAAGGCTCAGACATAAATCAGGAAGGATTTGAAAGTTCCACAACAGAGGCAAGGAGACGTCTTCCCTCCTATTGAAATCAGAAGACAGGAAGTGGAGTGAATTCCAGACATAATAAAACATGAATGTTAGCAGAGCTACGAGAATCCTCTTCTTGTGTCTAAATCATTTTAATTTAATTCTTTGAGCACATTTTTAGCCTACTTTTTGGATTATTTTTTGTTATTTTTCTTAGTTAATAAAAATGGACAGAATCCAAACTATAACCCAAGCCAATCCACTTTATTTACATAGCACATTTTACAAACAGAAGCAGTTTCCAAATTGTTAAAGGGACCATACTCGATTTTTTTTACAACAAGATAACTTAAAAACAGTTTTCCCCTAGCAATGATATCTTGGTAATGTATCTATTCAGGTGGAAATTAGTCCGTCATGTCCTGTCTATGTCTAATAAAATCCCGTTTGTGTGAACCTTTTTCTGTTGTTGTTTTTAGCATTGTGGCTAACTATTGTTAGCTTAGTGACTCACCTCGCCGAGGTGAGTCACTAAGCTAACATAAAAACACATCATGATGAACAATTCTGAAGCTCAGAATGCATTAGCTAAGTGAACAAATCATGAAGACTGAAGTAGGAAGCTTAAAATGAATTATTTCTGTTTGTTTACATTTTAAGAATACAAAAATCAGGTACAGTCCCTTTAAATTTACAGAAACGAATAAAACAGCAACAAAAGCAACATTCTTTTAGAACGTTCATCTTGTCGTCATTTGTATTAACAATAAGCTAGCTGAAACATGTAACAAAACCAAAACAAAAAAAACTAACTAAAATAGTTTTAAATAGTTCTAAAGCGATTAGCACTCTGGCCTCATCACAAGAAGATCACTGGTTCGACTCCCAGCCAGCCCGGGCATTTCTGTTTGGAGTTTGCATGTTCTCTCCATGTCTGCGTAGGTTTCGTCCATGTACTCCGGTTTCCTTCTACAACTAAAACATGTCCTAGTGCCAATGTAAAGCTAGAATCTGATACAAGCATCACTGTGCTAATGTTATTGTACATTCTCTTTAATAAACATTACCTTAAAAGAGCTAAAATAGTCAAAACAACCACTAAATCCTTAACTATAAGTATAGTGGCGATTTGTCCAAATCAAATCACAAAGAACTTAAATTAACTTAACAAATCAAAAGGCCACTGGGGCAATACCAGGTAGGCTTTACGCAGCATACAAAAAAGAATCCAAAACCCAGAAAAATGTATCTGAGGGTGATTTATTTACTTCAACATGGCAAGCTCACAACAGCAGCCTCTCCAAGCTGGTAAAAAAACATGTGCCCCACTTTGCCCGCTGCGTCCCCCCACCTTCCCCAATTTATGCAAATCAACCCCGTGACCAATAAACAAAATTGGAAATACTTAAGTATAGCAAAACAATGTATAAACAAACAAAACAAGGTCAATAAACAACATGGAAATCCTTAACTAAATAAGCTAAACAATGTATAAACAAATAAAACAAGGTCAATAAACAACAATGAAATCCTTAACTAAATAAGCTAAACCATGAACAAACAAATAAAACAAGGTCAATAAACAACAATGAAATCCTTAACTAAATAAGCTAAACCATGAATAAACAAATAAAACAAGGTCAATAAACAACAATGAAATCCTTAACTAAATAAGCTAAACCATGAACAAACAAATAAAACAAGGTCAATAAACAACAATGAAATCCTTAACTAAATAAGCTAAACCATGAATAAACAAATAAAACAAGGTCAATAAACAAAAACTTAACTTTAGCAAAAAAATAAATAAATAATAATAATAAACTTAGCAAAAACTAATTGAAAATAATTTCTTAAACTAAATAACAACAAATAGCTCCAACAATAAGTGCATGCAATAGTGATGCCAAAGTTGGCAACAAATGTTTTAGATTCAAGTTGAAAATTACAAGTAATCTGAGTTGTAAAACAGAATTCTTCCACATGTCATCAAAACACAACTGAAACAATCATTTAACACAATTAAACTGTTACAAGTTATTATCAATTGTCAAATTATAATGTCTGATTACAAAGACATATAAACTAATTAATGTAACATATTAATGGGTATACCCTGTATTAGGGAATCTACTGTATTTTGGTTAAAGAAAATGGCAGTGTCTATGCTACATGTCCACTTTTACAAAATGTGCATATTGTCTAAATTTGCTTAAGTAATAACATAGGTGACTTTTCCCCTGTTTCCATCCAAGCATTTGAGCGCAGATCTGGGTGCTTATTATGATTATGTGCTGTGACATTGCTGATCCTGTTTGGTTTGAATATTCCAGATCAGCACATTGTTTAATACTTTGTTAGGTTGAAACTGCAGACTTTTCAGTCCTGTCCAAACTTTAGCTAACACATTAATGTAATGAATGAGTGCCTATGACAGGTTGAACCACTCATTTCACTTAAATGAAGTTAAGATAATTATAATTACAATTTCACGAAACATTTTCATCCCAATTTAGCCATTTTTTAGAATAAAAAATTGATGATGATGACATTACGCTAGGGCAGTGGTTCCCAACCTTTTTTTTCCTCAAAGCCCCCCTAAATGAATGGGCGACGTGTCGAGCCCCCCCTGTTTAAACTTGTGGCCTCTAAATTGTTATTGTAAGATGAAAATTATAATTAAAAACATTTATTTCAGCCAAATAAACAACTATTGTGGTGCTTTGGTGCTTAGATTTGTGTTTTTTACTAATAAAGTTTCACTTTTAACTCATTTTAGAACTTGACCCTCTGACCAGACAAAGCTCTGGGGACCCCCTGGAATCTCAGGCGCCCCCCAGGTTGGGAACCACAGCGCTAGGGAGTTGCTTAGAAACCATGTAATAAATTGGGATATAGCTCCTGTTATGTCTTTCAATTAAAAGACTTTAATAAGTTAGTTAAAAAGTAATAAGTAAGTTCATATTTGTTAAAATATAAGTTAAGTTCATGTTTATAAGATGGTTAAAAACGTTTTCAGGAAATTTGTCAGAGTGAGACATCTTTACCGCTAAGGATCGTTTGAGTTTCAGTGCAGAGTGAGCACTCTGTTTGTTATAGTCAAGCTATGACGTTTTTCTCCGCAGAAGAGAATCAAGCTAGTTTTGCAGAGACATGTGCCTTGAAAACTCATTACACGGCAAATGTGCTTTATTTGTTTGAACCTTGGGAAACTTTCGTCTTTGTGAGTATTTTTGTGTTCACAAGCACCTACTTTTTGCATATTGCTTGATGTCTTTATTTTGATTGTTACGATGCTAGCTGTAACTGCCTTACTACATGTGCATATGCTAATTACCTTGAATTTGGATCTCTTTTGTAAGGTCTAGTTTGTAATACACATCTTTCTGTGTTTTTCAGTTACTATATAAAGACATAATATCACACAAGAAACTTCATTAAACACAAGAAAAGTACGCCTTGTCTACGGAGTTTCTTCTTTAGTTCGCTGGCTGTCTAGCTTCACAGAGTCACGTGTTGTGAGGACAGCACAGTAAAAAGACGACTACACAGCGGGCTCAAGCAGCACAGAGCTACATTCAGCCAACATGAGTCTACGTTCAGGAAAGAATTATCTAAAAGAATATGAACAACAAGATGAAGCAGAGGTACAGGCTGAGCCAGATGTCAGTCCACACGACGGTGCTACACTAGATCAGTCGAAACCTGCAGACCAACCGTCACCAGAGGGGCAGCAATCGTCACCAGAGAGGCAGCAACCGTCACCTCCACGCGGCACGAGGTCCAAGGTTTCCAGCAGGCGGTCACACTCATCATCATCATCATCCTCTGTTTTCTCTGCTACAAAAGCCTACGCAAAAGCTCAAGCAGCCAAAGCTCAGCTTATCTTTGCTGAAAAAGAGGCAAATATGATGAGACAAAAAGCAGAGTTAGAAGCAAATACTCTAAAGCAAAAGGCAGATTTAGATGCTAGTCTCCACATTCTGCAATGTGAGAAAGAAGTAGCCGCAGCTGAAGCAGAGGCTGCAGCCTATGAAGAGGTACAAAGTCAGAGCGGGGAGTCTGATATAGGGCCCCCTGTCCAAGATGAGCCTTTTGATACAGTTCAACGCACAAGTGAATATGTTGAACAGCAAAGCAAGTTACTAGGGCACTCAGAAATCAGAGACAATACTTTAAACTTGTTTATTGCTGACCAACCACTTGACCAAGTTACAACTGCAGCTCAGCATGTCCAGTCGCCAATAAAAAGTGACATAAAATACGAACCAAGCGCTAAAATAGGTCCATCCAACACCTATTCATTCAACCCACTAGCTCATACTTTCCAGCCCACAAACAAAAGCAAAGTCGAACCAGATGGGGCTCAAGGTTTTGCAAACTATCTCATTCGCAAAGAACTAGTCAGCACCGGTTTACTGCAATTCGACGATAAACCGGAAAACTATTGGGCATGGAAAGCCTCTTTTGTTAGTGCAACTAAAGACTTGAACTTGTCAGCCAGAGAGGAGCTAGATCTGCTTACAAAGTGGCTAGGGCCAAAATCCTCAGAACAGGCCAAAAGGATTCGTGCAGTACACACTCTCAACCCAGCTGCAGGTGTAAAAATGATATGGGAACGTCTTGAGGAGAGTTATGGCTCCTCAGAGGCAATTGAGGACGCACTCTTACGAAAGATAGAAGAATTTCCCAAACTGACAAACAAAGACGGTGACAGATTGAGAGAGCTAGGAGACATTCTGTTAGAGTTGAACTGTGCCAAGTCTGATGGTACACTTCCAGGGCTCGCTTACCTGGACACAGCTCGAGGGGTAAGGCAAATAGTTGAAAAACTCCCCTACAACTTACAGGAAAGATGGACAAATGTAGGAACGCAGTACAAAGAGACTCATAGGGTGTCCTTTCCGCCTTTCTCAGTGTTTGTGCAGTTTATTCAGCACCAAGCAAAAATGAAAAATGACCCAAGCTTTGCTCTATCCAGCTGTAACATTCAAGCGTCCACTCGCACAGAAAAGTCCACATCACACAATCGCAGAGCCACTGTGTCAGTACACAGAACAGACGTTGCAGAGAAAAATCAAAGTGGTTTGGACAAAAAGAAAATAGAAGAACCAGATAGGCAGTGTCCAATTCATAAGAAGCCACACCCCCTCAAAAAATGTAAGTCATTCAGGGACAAACCAATTGAGGAGCGCCAGGCTTTTCTCAAGGAGCACCGCATTTGCTTCAGGTGTTGTGGTTCAGTGCAACATATCGCTAAAGACTGTAAGGTAGCGGTCAAGTGTGTAGAGTGTGATAGTCCAAAACATATATCAGCACTTCACCCGGGTCCCACTCCAGTTCCAAAAACCGACACCTCTCAAAGTCCAGCCACAGAGGAACAAACAGAGAGTCCTCCTGCTGTGGTCTCCAAATGCACAGAGGTATGTGGCCAGAGTGAAAGCCCACGCTCATGCTCTAAAATATGTTTGGTGAAAGCATATCCTGAAGGACAAAAAGACAGAGCTCTCAACATGTACGCAGTGATTGACGAACAGAGCAATAGGTCCCTAGCCAAGACAGAGTTCTTTAATCTGTTTGAAATCAAAACCACACCTGCTCCCTACACGTTAAAACCTGTTCCGGAAAAGCAGAAACTACAGGCAGGAGAGCTGTTGACTTTATCATAGAGTCTATGGATGGAAAGACAAATATCAAACTGCCTCCTCTGATTGAATGTGATTCAGTGCCAGATGACAGATCTGAAATACCCTCACCTGAGATCGCTCAGCATCATCCTCATCTCCTCCCGATTGCAAACAAAATCCAGCCAGTTGATCATCACGCTCCAATTCTCCTACTGCTGGGAAGAGACATCCTCAGCGTTCACAAGGTACGCGAGCAGATAAACGGACCCAGTAACGCTCCATATGCCCAAGATTGGACTTGGGTTGGGTTGTTGTGGGAGAAGTATGTTTAGGCAGAGCTCACAATACAAATGAGGTCAATGTGTATAAAACACACATGCTAGATAGTGGACGCACAACACATTTTGAACCATGTCCAAACATCTTTTCAGTTAAAGAGCAATATAGTGTTAAGTCTCAGCCAAACATGCTAACAGCTACAAACAGTGTAGACACCACAGAAGAGTCAGACCAGCTAGGTCAGTCTGTATTTGACAGGACAGAGTCAGATGATAAGTTAGCACTGTCGATAGATGACAAAACGTTCCTGACTATTATGGACAATGCAGTCACTCAAAATAAAGAGAGCAGTTGGGTTGCTCCTTTGCCCTTCCGCTCCCCAAGAAGGAGGCTCCCAAGTAATAGAGACCAAGCACTGAAACGCCTCTATTCACTTAAAAAGACTTTAGAAAAGAAACCTGAAATGAAAGATCACTACATTCAGTTTATGCAGAAAATGCTGGATAACGATCAAGCTGAACTTGCACCACCTCTGCCCGAAGGTAAAGAACACTGGTACCTCCCAACATTTGGTGTATACCACCCGCAGAAACCAGACCAGATTCGCGTTGTTTTTGATTCTAGTGCAGAGTGCGAAGGCACGTCCCTAAATCAAGTGCTACTTAGCGGACCTGATCTGAACAACTCCCTGTTAGGAGTGCTGCTGCGATTTAGAAAAGAGCCAATAGCCCTGACAGCCGATGTGCAGCAAATGTTTTATTGCTTTGAAGTGTGTGAAGAGCACAGGGACTATTTGCGCTACCTTTGGTTTGAGGACAATGACATCACAAAAAATGTTATTGAATACAGGATGAAAGTGCATGTTTTCGGTAATAGCCCGTCTCCCGCTGTTGCCATTTACTGCATGCGTCGGGCAGCAAAAGAGGGTGAACAAGAACATGGCACAGATGCCAGACAGTTTGTAGAGAGACAGTTTTATGTTGATGACGGGCTCACTTCTGTGGCCACTCCAGAACAAGCAGTCGATCTGTTGACCAGAACAAAAAACATGTTAGCAGAATCCAATCTGCGACTCCACAAAGTGGCCTCTAACTGTAGCTTAGTCATGGAAGCGTTTCCTGTGGAGGACCGCGCTAAAGATTTGAAAGACTTAGACCTTGGAATAGATCCTCTCCCAGTACAAAGGAGTTTAGGACTGTGTTGGAACTTACAAACTGACAGTTTTACTTACCTTGTTTCTGATGACACTAAACCATTCACACGCAGGGGAGTACTGTCTACAGTAAATAGTTTGTATGACCCTTTGGGTTTTGCTGCTCCCATAATTATGCAAGGCAAAGCATTACTCAGAGAACTGTCATCCGAAGAGAGAGACTGGGACGCACCTCTTCCTCCAGAAAAGGAGGAGATTTGGACCTCATGGAAAGACTCATTAAAAGCCCTTGAGGATCTGCAAATCAAAAGGTGCTATTGTCCAGGCTCGTTAAGTGCTATGATAAGTAATGAACTCTGCATTTTTTCAGATGCGTCTACTGTAGCAATAGGGGCAGTTGCTTACCTGCGCTCTTTAGACAGTCAAGGCCAGTACCATGTAGGTTTTGTCATGGGGAAGTCTAAGCTTGCACCCCGCCCTGCACACACTGTTCCACGGCTAGAATTGTGTGCAGCCGTACTTGCAGTAGAGATGTATGAGTTGATCAGAGACGAGTTAGACATCCAGATTGACAATGTTAAGTTTTTTTACAGACAGTCGTATAGTGTTGGGGTACATTCACAACTCCACTAAAAGATTCTACATGTATGTAGCCAACCGTGTCACACGTATCAGGTTATCGACACATCCTGACCAATGGCGCTATGTACCAACAGAGTTAAATCCAGCTGATCAGGCCACCAGATTCATCCCAGCTGCTGAACTTAAAACAGTAACTGGTTCACAGGCCCACGTCTTTTGTATTCAGAAAATCTTAACGATTCACAAAAAGAACTTTCGTTTTCACTTGTTGAACCTGAACAGGACAAAGAAATACGTCCACAAGTCAAAACGCTGGCAACTGCGGTATCACAGTTACAGCTAAGTTCAGAACGCTTTCAGAGATACTCCAGTGGACGAAAGCATGTAGAGCAATAGCCAAACTTATTCATGTTGCCGCTTCTTTTAAACAAAACACAAGCGGACAAAGAGGATGGAAAAGTCTGGAAGAATGCACAAATGTGAAAGAACTCACTCAAGCCAAAAATGTCATCATTGTTCAGTTCAACAGGACACATACAAGGAAACATTCAAAAGATAAAAGAAGGAAAAAAGTTAACTCAAAAAATGACACACTCAGAAAGCTCAATCTGTCATGGACAAAGATGGACTTTTGCGCGTTGGTGGCAGACTGTCCTCTGCCGACCTTACAGAAAATGAAAAGCACCCCTCTGATTATCCCTTCCTCCAACCACATTGCCACACTTCTTGTCAGACACTTTCACGAGCAGTCAGCTCATCAGGACGTCACATTACGGAAGGAGCTGTTCGTGGTGCTGGATTCTGGATAGTTGGAGGCAAGCGACTCGTGTCCTCTGTAATACATAACTGTGTCACCTGCCGTAAGTTGCGAGGTAAAATGCAAGCCCAGAAAATGGCCGACTTACCTGTTGATAGGGTAACCCCTGAACCTCCATTTACCACAGTAGGTTTAGATGTTCGGACCATGGACTGTAGTTACACGCCGCACAAGAGTGGTAGTGCCTTGAACAAACGTTGGGCTGTTATTTTTTCGTGCATGACAACCAGGGCTGTGCACATTGAACTTATTGAAACCATGTCCACTGACAGCTTTATAAATGCTTTAAGAAGGTTTTTCTCTATTCGAGGCCCAGCTAAGCTCTTGCGCTCAGACAGAGGGACTAATTTTGTAGGGCTTGCAAGGAACTAGGCTGGACACAAACTCTTCACCAGTTGCAAAGTACCTCCAAGAGAAAGGGTGCTCAATGGACATTTAACCCCCACATGCGTCGCATATGGGAGGGTCTTGGGAGCGTCTCATAGAGTAGCGAGGCGTATCCTGGATGCGATGTTGTTACAAAATGCTCAGACATGTCTCACACATGGGTTTTATGCACGTTTATGGCCGAAGGTAATGGCTATCTGAACGCAAGGCCTCTTGTCCCAATATCGACCGACCCGGACTCTCCTACAATACTAACTCCAGCAATGTTACTAACACAAAAGTCAAGTGCAGTGTCTGCTCCATCTGGGAACTTTTCCTCTGGACAGTTGTATGGAAAGCAATGGAAACAAGTGCAGCAACTCGCAGACACATTTTGGAAAGATGGAGATGCGAATATTTGTCTACCTTGCAAAAACGCACAAAATGGACTGAAAACCAGCCTAATGTCAAAGAAGGTGATGTTGTGCTGTTAAAGGATGCACAGACACACAGAAATGAATGGCCCATGGGACTGATCGTAAAGACTTTGCCCAGCAGCGACAAAAAGGTCCGTAAAGTAGAAGTGCGGATTGTTAAACATGGGACTGCAAAGGTGTTTTTGAGACCTGTTTCAGAGATTGTTGTTTTATTTTCAGAGAATGCCATGTAACACTTCTATTATATTTGTGTTTTGGTATTTGTGGTGATATAATGTGATTATATCAAGCGGGGAGTGTTATGTCTTTCATTAAAAGACTTTAATAAGTTAGTTAAAAAGTAATAAGTAAGTTCATATTTGTTAAAATATAAGTTAAGTTCATGTTTATAAGATGTTTAAAAACGTTTTCAGGAAATTTGTCAGAGTGAGACATCTTTACCGCTAAGGATCGTTTTGAGTTTCAGTGCAGAGTGAGCACTCTGTTTGTTATAGTCAAGCCTATGACGTTTTTCTCCGCAGAAGAGAATCAAGCTAGTTTTGCAGAGACATGTGCCTTGAAAACAACTCATTACACGGCAAATGTGCTTTATTTGTTTGAACCTTGGGAAACTTTCGTCTTTGTGAGTATTTTTGTGTTCACAAGCACCTACTTTTGCATATTGCTTGATGTCTTTATTTTGATTGTTACGATGCTAGCTGTAACTGCCTTACTACATGTGCATATGCTAGTTACCTTGAATTTGGATCTCTTTTGTAAGGTCTAGTTTGTAATACACATCTTTCTGTGTTTTTCAGTTACTATATAAAGACATAATATCACACAAGAAACTTCATTAAACACAAGAAAAGTACGCCTTGTCTACGGAGTTTCTTCTTTAGTTCGCTGCTGTCTAGCTTCACCAGAGTCACGTGTTGTGTAGTGCGACAGCACAGCAACTCCTCTCATGTAACAGACATTCTACTTTAAGGCAATAATATCCACTTAGGCCCCTACTTACACACAAAGTCGTTAACTCTTTCTTCACAAACTTGCTCGCTTGATTAACGC